>JAMLFY010000012.1:17607259-17713890 GCA_030441495.1 Dalbergia oliveri
GCTTTATTTATTTTAAATATAAAAGTGAAATTAGTTTAAAATATATTGATTATATTCTTATAATATTGTGTAGAGAACAGATCACGGAAGGGAGAAGGGATGTATAATATTGTTTTGTTGCTAATGGGGATACTTTTATGGCTAGCAGCGCTGGAGGTCACGGAGAAGGCTGCTCATGTCGGTTGTGAGTTAGAGTGCTGCTCATGCTGTTTATGGTGTTGTGGAGGGACTTGACTACAAATAATGCTTCTCCATCAATTAAATAATGAAAGTATCCAAGAGCAGAACACTAAAGCTAAACAAATTAGTTAAAGAATATTTTTTGCAATATTTTAAAAAAGGTAAAATAAAAAGTTGTAATTTAAATTTAACTCTAAGTATCAAAAATAAAAATCCCAATTTATCTTATTTTGGATTAAAAAGAAGATGAAGTTAGTCATTCCTTGTTTGAATTTTTAAAAAACAATTTTTTTATAGTATGTAATTCATAATTTATCTTAGTCCATTAGTTTAAAAAATAAAAAAAATGAAAATAAAATGAAATTAGAATCGATTAATCTCATTTCTATCAATCAAATCATTTTCTAATTATTTTTTAGACAAAATATTTCTTAATTGTTTTTTTTTTTAATCAAATCCTCTTTAGATTTTTTTTTATTTAGTGTCAATCAAATATTTTAAAACAAAATTGTTTCTTGTTGTGGCATGTTCTAAGATGTTGTGGCAACATATTTATAACAAATTTAATCACTTAAATAGTAAAAAATAAAAGTAAAAAAATGCGACTCAATATAGGCACAATACTAGTACTAATAATAGAAATATAATATTTCAATTTTTACATAGCTATATAAAAAATTTAAAAAATTGAAGTTACTAGAATTAGTCTAGTGGTAAGGGATTTAGATAGTATGCATGAGATCCTGGTTTTAAACATCGTTGTGCTCAATGTAATTTACATAAAAAAAAAACAAAAAACAAACTTTACAATTTGCGGCGGTTTTGTAACTGCTGCTATAGGTGATTTAAACTGAAACCGCCATTGAAACAGGCGCAATGAACAATTATTCTGCGGCGGTTCTGTAAAACCGCCGCTACTTACAATAATTCTGCAACAGTGAGCACAAAACCGCCGCTATATGCTAGTAATTGGCAGCAGTTGCCAAACCGTCGCAAGAATCGCCGTAAAGTAATTATCTGCGGTTTTCGTGAACCGCCGCAAATCAACCACTGCGAACCCCCTTTCTGGTGTAGTGTCTGTCTTCAAGCACGAATATGCACGATTAGTGGTCAAGTGGCTTCCTCGCGAACCAATTGAGAATTCTCGGATCGACTTCCTCGTCAAGACCAAGATAAATTGTATGACACACGACGGAGGTGCTCATGACCTCCCATGCATGAGCTGACAGTTTATATTTCCATTTCACCACTGGGAAAAGCTATTTCGTTTCTATCCTCCGAATCTATGCCATGTGTCTTTGAAGATGGAACAGAGGGTAGGGGTGAGAGATAAAGACACATGCCGTGTGTGGCAATTACATTAACATAATAATCATCGAAGAATCACAATAAAATAAACACTACATGCATACTTGTACTTTTTAGTAATTTATGCTTTGGCCTTAGCCCTTAACTTTCTTGCATTAACTTTTAACTTATACTTTTAGCTTTAACTTTATCCGTAGGACTTCCATCGCTAACTTAAATCAAAGTAACGAGCTCGGATCGTGGCCATCCCCACCTTGGCGTTCCCTTTTGGAAGAGAGATAGTTGGTAGACATCTTCCTTTACCGAACAATCATACCAGTCTTTGAGATCACCTTCCCTAACAAAGGATTCTATCCATAATCTTGTCTTTAAGGGTCTCCCTCCTTCACTCACGGATCCTACCCTTAGTTCTTTATTTTCTTTCTTAAAGCATAAAGGTATGAGATGCTAATTTGTTTATGAATATACTATTAGAACTTTGCATGCTAAACCTTCACAAGTTGATAGTGCTCACATCACACATAACATTATATTCACAAGAAATTCAAATAAAATATAACATTCTTTCAACTTGAAAGGTCAGGTACCAATCATAAGTTCCTTGACATTTTAAAATCAACTAATTCGTAAGTTACATAATATTAAAGTACTAAGGATTTCTGCTTTATTGTTAAAATGTTTTCTATAGTTAATAATGTGATTTAGTTCTCTAAGATTCAACAATTTTATTATTCTCATTCCTATTTCTATTTTTTTTTCTTTCTAATCACTGTGATTATATATATTAAAAAAATATTCATTAATATTTTCTCTTCCTACCTTATATTATATTAATTTTAGACTACTCACATATGTCTTATTGTTATGATGTAGATATTATTAATATGATGTATTATTTATAGTAAAATCTGTAATCTATTACTAAAATATTGTCACTTTGTAATATATATATATATCGTATATGTTGAGTTTATAATTGACTTACCATGTGTATTTTATAACAGTTTTATGATTCTATATGTGAAGGTATAATATGTACCCTATTTAGGTTATAATTTTGTTATCCAAGTTATAAATATATTTGTTTCATGTTTCATGTCAGTTACTTCTGTAAGTGTTGAGTTTATATCTACAATACACTAATTAAAAAAAATGAGATTTAACATAAGAAGATTGGATATAAAAACTGCTTCACGTAAGGTTAAAATGGCATCTTAATACTAATCCATACTCAATGATAAACACGTGAAGTTAAAATTACATTTCGTAATGTGTATCATTAGTCAGCTATGAGCTAGTTTATATGTGGTTTATGTATATATAATTATATATAAGATCATAAGTACATAAAAGATTAAATTTAAATTTAACTCAGGAGCTTTTTAAAATTAATATACATACAGTCATATTGTTGGCTACGGTGGCCTTTTCGAATTGTTTGTGGACATACAACTTGTAGACTAGGTGAAACATATTTTTCCTAATGGTTAGATATCTGTTATCTTATGTATTTGTAACAATAAGCCGTCAAGGATTTTTATTTCAAAAATCAACTCTGATAGAAGATAAAAAACAATCTTCCATGGTGACCAAGAATTCAAAAGTAGGGGTGTTGGGTAGTTTTAAATTTTAATTTGTGTTAAGTTGTTTTTTGATGCATTTTGGTCTAGGTTCATTGTAAATTTGAATTTCAAATGTTTAAAGCTAAATTAATTAATAATAAAAAGAAACCAATTATGGGGCATAGACCACTTGATCATAGCTTAATGGGTCCCTAATGGGTCTTTAGGTTCTCATTTTAGTTTATGGTTTTAATTTAATAAACTATTAACTTCTGATATATTATTATTTTACCTTTATTTTGTCATTTTTGTTAATTTATATTTTTGTTAATTTTTCTTAGTTTTAATTTTATTTCTCAAAGACTACCCTATAATACATATAATATAGTATTAATCTTATTAATTACTCACAGGGATGATATAATTAGCAAGGGTTAAAAATTGAGGATGTTACATCTATTATCAGCATGGTATGAGTGGTAGCAGCATTTGTGGTTAGTTCCTTGCTTTTTGTAGTATGAAATTAAAGTTCGTCTTAGTTCATTTAATCAATTAGTGTAGTTGTAATAAGATTCTAAATATATTTGTTCTAATGTTATTGTTCAGCAATCTTTCCATAAAGCAAAGACATGTTTCATTGGATCATGGAAGAGATGTATGTGCTATCAACTCTACTATAAATTCAACTCCACATTTTGTTATTCAGAGAATTGATGCAAATGGTAGTCAATTAACTCTTTCAAATAAAGAGGTTCAATCATATCAGTTTTCCATCAACCAAAATACTGATTTGTCCTATCTCAATACACCAGTATAATCAAATTTAATTCCACCAGGACCCCATTATCCAATGCTTTAAATGGTCTGTTGTTTAATAATATTACAATTGGTTTGGTTGTTCTTATTCAATTTTCTATTTGTATATATATAATAATCTAACTTATGCATTTCCAAGAAACATGAAATCTTACTCGACATGCCATATAAGAACATCCAACACTAGAAGGAAAAACAAGGCACAGCAAGGAAATATTTCCAAAAGGATAATAATTTATAACGTTGTAAATGATTCAGGTTCAATTAAATTTTTTTTAGCTCTTTAAAATATGCTGTTGAACAAAATTGAGCTTATTTCAACATTTTTTTTTGTCAAGCAGTCAGGAACAAAGTTAATTTACACAACCATGAAATCCAGACAACTAAGATTATATAAACATACAATGCGCTCACAAACAACCACTGTTAGTGGATGTTCTACAAATGAAGAAATTGCTTCATTGAGATCCACAATCACATGCTTAGGAAAGTACTATCATTAGGAGCAGTTGCTTATTTGAGTCTATATATGTTATACATTAAAACAAAAAAAAATACAATTTAAAAAATAAGATATCTACTGTCTTTTATGATTAGTTGACCAGTCTAAATTTTCAATGCAGCCAAAACCTCAAATCATCAGAGCACAAGATACAGAAATCACAAGTAATACAGTCTGTGAGGAAGAACAAAATAAGTTTGAAAATTCTAAATGCTGCAATGGTCAATATTCTATCCAGACATATTTAACAAATCAGTAATCAAGAATTGATCCTTTGAGAGATTATGAAGGTACTAGCTTTCTGAGTTAGGTGTATTAATATTGCAGTGTTTAAATTGCTACTGAAATCTTATTTATTATCCAATTTTTATTCTTTCTTTATTTGTTAAAGATTAATTAGTATGATGATATTAATCTTGAAGAAGAACTTGAGGAGTATCAAAATAGTAATGATCTTAACTTTTGAAGGTAAAAGAAAAAATAAGTAGTATTACTTTTATTAAGTATTATTGTGTTCATTAATATAGGGTGATACTAAACATCACTTTCAAATGCTCTTTAAAAAGATTAACAACTAATTAATATAGAAATTTTACTGATTACAAAACAAAAACATGGGATATTGGTGATCCTATACATGAATAACAATCATGCAAAACATTGATATAGCTTCATGAACAACTTTCAAAGAGCAAGAGAACTTTCACGAATTTCAATTGCCTCTGTTACTGCCTGTGTCACAAATTTTGCAAGACTTACATACTCTAGATGATGAAAAGAGTGTACATTTTAGGAAAAATATAAGAGCATTTAATGACACGTTCTCATTCACATCTATGACTGGAAAAGCTAACTACAAGATAAATAATGGAAATGCTCCTCCTATATTCCTCCTAAATGGTCAAAATTATCATTCTATCATAAACTTGTTCCTCATAACAATGATAAACCAAAGTTCTCATAGTTGTACATATATGACACAGAATATATTATAGAATAGAATTAATGCAATTAGGTAATTTACGGTGCTTACTTTTTTGTTCCATAATATATAATTCATCACTGCCACGTTTTCCTTAGATAGAGTTTATAATTGTTTTGTTAATTAATTATTTACTTGCCAATTTTTTTGTTGTGTTTTATTGTCAAGGTATTGAAATCAAATCAATAGAGCTGGAAGTTGTTTTGTTTTGAAGTGTATGTTTGACAAAAATAATGTGTTGGCAAAATCATTTTGGTATGCTAGAGATAGATATCTAATTAGATGTTGCTGAAATGAAATTGAAATTGATTAGAAAAAGAAATACAGATGGAAGAAGATGCAATTTGCCAACGGTGTTAAAATTTGCTGCTTTAATTGTTAGTGACATTGACGAGTCAATGATTAAAAGAGATATAGTTATTGCACTAGATTAAGAATGCTAAAAGAATTGATGTTATACATCCTATGTATCTTGGCCTACAATCTCCTCTACCTTTTTCCATATAGTGAAGATGGATATAGGCCTGATATTTCAACATCTTCTCCCTCAACAAGGAGATATAGCGAGAAAAGGATAAAAATCGACATGCGAGGACTTTTTGCTTATAGGATGCAAAATAGATTGACTGAATTTTCAATCATTTTTCGATCAAGGAGATTGTACCAACAATTTTTGGTTGATAGTTATACCATGGTTAAATCTAAAAGATTGTCTTATTTAAGACAAAACCAACCAAGATTAAGGGTTGATCAATACAAAAGATTGCTACTAGTCAAAGAATTATTTTTCTAAGGAGGGCCAAGGTAAATGTTCAACAATTGCAAGGATGCATTTGTTAATGCAAATATTCTGGATATCCAAGTTTCTTCATCACAATGACTTGCAACCCCAAATGGAAAGAAATAAAAAAATTTGTTAGAAAGAAAAAAAATGCAAAGGATAAGCATGATATACTGAAAAAGGTTTTTAAGATGAAACTAGACGAACTACTACGTGACTTGAAAGAAGGTCATGTATTTTGAAGAATAACGGGACGTAAGTAATTTCAACATTTTAAAATATTTAGAATTTCTTACTAACTTATTTATGAACATATTCTACTTTTCATGCATCCTCAATTTAAGCTAGAGCGAGTTACCAGAAGATATAGACAAGTTTATATATGCTAAAATTCCTAATAGAAACAAATCCAAAATTGTACGAGGTCTTGCAAAAGTATATGGTACACGATCCTTGTGGACATTTAAGCAAAAATAGCATGTGCATATTAATGGAATGTGCTCGAAACTTTTCCAAAGAACAAAACTTTTCCAAAGCCTTAGGTTGATCCAGGACAATTATTGATGATAATTGATTGTCAAAATACAAGAGGAATGACGATGAGCAAACAATCACCGGGAGAAGCATTATTTTGGACAATTACTTCATAGTTCTAGACAATGCCAAACTCCTTTTTAAATATGGGTGTCACATTAATGTTGAACATACTTGCCAGATGGCTACCATCAAGTTTCCTTTCAAGTATGTTCACAAGGGAAATGATAAAGTGACAACTACTTATTTCAAGGTGACAGTTCAAATTCATTAGACAAAAACGTAGATGAAATTCAAACGTAGATGAAATTCATAATTATTATGATTGCATGTATCTCTTAGCATGTGAAGTTACTTGAAGGTTATTTGGCTTTGATATCCAAATAAAAAAACCTACGGTCATTAGGTTACTATTTCATTTGCTTGATCATCAACCTATAGTTTTTAAAGATCATGAACATATTGCCAATAAAGTGGATAAAGCTGATGGAAAGATGACAATGTTGTTCGCGTGGATGGAAGCTAATAGCCTTTTTCTATAAGAGAAAAACCTAACTTATAGTGAGTTCTCTGCTAAATTTGTGTGGAAAGAACATATTTCAAAGTGGATGCTTAGAAAACAAGGTTTTGCTATTGATAGAATCTTTCATGTACCATCCAGGAACGAGAAGATTATTACATTTGATTATTGCTAATTATTCAAAAGGGTTGCATGAACTATGAAGATATAAGAACTGTGGATAGAGTTTTTCATAAGACATTTAAAGATTCATGCTATGCTCTAGGGTTGCTACAAGATGATAAATTAAGACTTCATTGATTCCATATATGTAGCGAGCTCATGGGCTTTAGCTACATATCTCAGGAGAATGTTAGTTATTTTATTGATATCAAATAACATGACCAAATATGTATGGGAAAAGTGTTAGCAACATCTTTAAGGTGATGTGTTATACAAACAACGAATAACAATACATGGTTAATATTATAAAAATTAAAATTCACTGAATAAAAAATAACCAAAAATAAAATATAAAAATATAAAACTAACCAAATAAAAATAAGCAAAAATAAGATATAAAAACTAAAATTCAATTAAATTAACAATAATATTGTGTTATCATATACAAATTTTATACTCAAGATAAATATTAAGATAAAGTGAATACAAATACTAGCATACTCTGAAACTTGAATGCACGCATAACTTTAAGATCTAAAGCATGCATGAAAGAAGGCCCCTTGAATGGATGCGAACTACAAATTGTGTTTGATATGTGCTCATCACTTGCTTCATCATCAAAACCACTATCATCAGTATCATCATCATCACTACTTCCATATTCCCGTTGTTTTCTTTCCATTCTACCCTACCTTCTAGATAAGTGCTCGGCTAAGGCTCTTCATCTTCATTGTCATCTTCATGGTCAGGAGCAGCTTTTAAAATCAACATACAACTCGATGGAAAAAGTTTATTCTCGATGTTGTTGGTGCGTTCGAAACATTTTTTGCATGTTGTCATTGTTGCTTATTGCAAACTTGAAGATGTGTGAACCTACCAAAAATTAAGACTGGACACCTATAATTTATTTTCTCCACTGTCTTAGGTCTCTCATGATCTATGTACCGACAAAATCCACTTTCTAACTCTGGAAATGATGTAGTATATGGAATAAAGAAATATGTTGAATTCTCACATATAAATGTGACCCCAACACTCGATTCTGAAACAATATTGCGTTGAAATATACTATTAAATTTGCATTGATATCCATTTTTACCTTTTTTTTTCCTTGCAGACTAGTAGTATAAAAATTACTAATCAAAGAAGAGGAAGAAGAAGGCTCATTAGACCCAAAAAAAAAACTCAGTTTTTTCTAACCGGTACTCTATTTCTTTGGACAAATAGACGATAACTCTTTTTTTTCAAATTATTAACACAAAATAAACTAAGCACAAGTGAGGAACGAAACTTAGACAAAAAAAAAAATCATAATGCTGAATAACTCATTTCTTTACCCAATTCTCCTTTTTTTTAAACAAACTGACAACTTTTTTCTAAATTAATAATACAAGATCAACCGATTAAGTAAGGAAGAAGAGAGGAGGAAGAAATTACACAGACATAATAAAGGCATACTCTAATATTTTCCTACTGAATACTTGATGAGAAGAGGAAGAATGCAAATACAAACTCATGATGAAGTGAAGTAAAACGAAATGATGACTTCTCTCATTTTTTCCTCTACTCATTACTCACTGCTCTTTGTTTTCCTCTCCTAAACACAAAATACAAACTCTCTATTTTGCCTCACTACTCATACAACATGATGCAAGCAAGATGAACTCAACATAGATTTATATAGACTGATTTTATAATATTTTAATATGTTTTTCAAAATCTTGCATAGTGCGACATTTTGTTTTAGTACTATTTTATTATTTTTTCTTAAAATCTCGTACCATGCGAGATTAATTATGGTTATTATTTTTGTTAATTTTTTTATTTTTATTTTTAAATCTCACACTATGTGAGATTTTTTTTAAATGAAAAAATTATTTTGCTCAATTTCTCGCACTATGTGAGATTTGTTTACCCAGACTACTATATTTGTGTTTTCAATTCCGTAGTACCGTGTAATTACAATCCAACTTCCATATTAAAAAAAATAACCCTACAATAGTAGCAGATGAGTAGAAATGAAATTGAAAAAAAAATGAAAACAGTTATATATATAGGAATGTATTAAGTGAGACAGATAATTTTATATATAAATTGATTTTACACCTTTAATAACTTCTTATTTTGTCTCTTTTGTCCTTCTTCTTATGCTGAAGAATGTTGACTCATATGTTTTGACTAATCGAAAAATTAAACAAACTAACATTTGATACTTCACATTCACCTTAAAAATTAAAAAAAGGCTAACCAACAACATTATTAATATAATAAATCCCTAGATTAATCTATCAAAATTGCAGTATCATTAATTGCATTAATTGATTTCTTTGAACAGCAAGTTTAGCATTAAAAATCTTTAAAAGACTAATTTTATAACACACTAAACTTTGGCAGGCTTCTTTTTTACATAACTCCATTTGTTCTTTATTAATAGCTGCTTTAGAAAATTGAGACAATTTGATATATTAACAAATTAATGTATCTAGCTTCAATTTGTAGCAAAATACATTAACTTTCTAATGTATTAAATTGTTTCGATTTACCAAAATGACTATTAATAAGAAATATAGGAATATCAACTACTAAAACATCTCTGAAATCAAAACAAAGTTAAGACCCGCTAATGTTATGCGCATAACGATGTTCACTTGACAACCTAACAATATCAAAATAAAGAGGAACTAAGCCTGACGAAGAACAGAAAAATCAAAGCAATTCTTGCGTGGATCCCAATGAAATCCAACTTCATCTCCCTTCTTCAACCCTCTTCACGAAATCTCGAGTCCAAGTGCCAGCAAATATGTAACTTTGTGAAGAGGCCCATTTCTTAAAAGTGAGACAGTGCATGGAATTGGTATCCACATCCCAAATAAAAAATTGCGTACCTTTGTTATTGGCTTCAATTTGGGCATCTGGACTCAACATAGGCATCACAAAGGACTCTACTTGATCTTTGGCCAACATGAGCCTGCTCAAGTTACCAAGATCAGTTTCCGCGAGCACTTTCTTGATCTTCCATTGGTCATCATGAAAAAGCATCAATGTGGATGAGTTGCCTTCTTGTTCCTCTTCTTGCTTCTTGGGTCGTTTTATTTTTCTTGCATTAGTGGGAGCTTCATTGATAGAAGCTTCATAGCTAATCTTTCTCTTGGTGGGAGAACTAGAAGGACGAGTTTGCCTGCAAGGGCACACACCGAGTGCCAACTTAGTGCAAACGTTTTGAAAGACATGAGTACTTCTAGTCTTGGAAGGGCCATGACTTAAAGAAAGAAGATAAACAAGAGAAACAAGAATGATGGCTGGAATGAGGGACGAGAAAAAGTAGTGTATTTATGGGAAAAGAACATGAAACTTGACTTAAATTCCCGAACTGAGTACACTTAGTATATTCAGAATTCTCGGTAGATTTAAGTTAATATCTTGTATGATTAGTATTTTTTTTTTTTGTGTGGTTACAATTAGAATATGTAATATGATATATTATTTTTATTTAACTATGGATGGATTTGATATTTATTAAATAAATATTCTGAATGCATGTGGATTGCAAACTTGACTATTAAAATTAACTCAATTCGTATAATAATTTTATTTTTAAAGATTCTTAAAGATTCCTTTTATTAAATGGCTTCCAGCTAATTCTCTGCTCCTATCCAACCAACTAAATTGAGTTCTTTTAAGAATGTTTGAGTTCTTTTAAGAATTATTATTATTATTAAGGTTTGACATCGATCACTCCATCAAGATAGAGTCAAATCCACATCTTTATGAAATATGGACCAACTTCATGACTACCTACATCACACTCTAGTAATTTGCTTGAGAGTCTCAGTTTTCTTTTACTAATATATGAACTGCGCGATGCTCGAGTGAGTTGTTTATAAACTATATTTCATAATTCATATATATATATCAGGGTGACTCAAGTGAGAGGAATTTATTATGAGAGTAAGAGGCGTAAATATATCGTATAACTATATATAGATGATCATGATCAAAAGTTAATTAATGGTATTTAATAATCATGTAATCATAATAATTAATTTTGACAATTGATATAATATCCATAGTTAGATTTACTTTTCTATATATCACCGCTTTTGTGTGTGTGTGTGTGTGTGAGTTTGGGGGGGGGGTGTTGCTTCTGATATACCTGTTTATATATCAAACCATTTTTGGCTCCCTTGAGCGGTTTCCACTTCACTTAGGCCTAAGGCCGGATTCTGCAGTTACTGTGTTTTTCGTATTACCCTTGTTAGTCCTCGAGCCTTGGCTGTTCGCAGGTGGCGAGTTCTTCTCGCCCAGATGGTTGGAGATGTTTTTGGGATTGTTGGAAGACATGGAGTAATTGATATTGTGGTTGTGATCAATTCAATGGACTAGTATTTGAAAGACACTACTCTTGTTTTGAGATGCACCTTGGAGTCCATGGAATATTGTATATATAGAAGTAGTACTACCTAGAGAAGCTTGCATGTCTGGTAAATAATAAATCACCGCTTTCCCTTCAGTTGTTCTATATATATATATATATTAGAAACAAAACAATAATTTATTATTAAGGTTTTAATATGAAATATAGAAAGTTATAAATTTGATATTAAAAATTGTTATACGAAACGAAACTAATTTTAATATGATGTTAGTGTAAAAATTTGTATACATTTGCCATTACGAAAAAAATTTACACATTATTCATTCAATTAAATTTTGATATCACCAAAATTACTCTTATAAATTTTATATCAAAAGTCACATATTATATCATATAATTGAATAATAGTATAAAACGTTTTACTTTGATAATGTATCAAAGTTAATCCCATATAAAATAACTTAAAGAATAATTGTAAAATAAAAAAATTATAATTTTGGTGCGTGATTCTACTTTTAATGCTTTCAAATAACAACTCACCATTAATAGTGCAATCCATTTTATAAGAATATTTGCGTATTTTGAGTTAAAATGTCATATCTAAAAAAAGGCTTAAATATATTTTTGTTCTGAAAAATGAGTGAATATTAGTTTTAGTCCTTAATTTTTTTTTTGTTTGGTTTTAGTCCTAACATTTCTAGAAATTGATTGATTTTAACCCCTATCATGTATGATTACAAATTATCATGCGAAACTAAATAAGCTAACCTTCTGTTAGCTAGTTCAGCATTTGATATAAATAGGTTAATGAGAAGAACTAAAACTAAATAGTTTTTAAAATGTTTGGACAGAAACGAGATAAAAAAGTTTCATAATTCAAAACCAAAAGTAACTTATTTTTTAAGGACCAAAAATATATTGAAACCCTAAAATATTTAATAAATAATTATATAAAGTAATATTGGTACAAAAGTTCTTATTCTACTAATAGTTTTAGCAACAAATGACTCAAAGTGATGGCCTTTTGTTTAAGAAGAAAATAATTATCGATAGTGGTGCGTTATACAATGATAACAAACAAAAGTCAAGATTAATCGTAAAATCATATGGGAGTCATATTTGTCAAAATTTATATTGTCATTGACAATTAACCCTGTGCAAGAGTTTTGATAGAGTCATGGCGTTCTTGAACTTCTCTATGACGACAAAGCCATTGCTTAAAGTCACATTCGTTGAAAAGAATGGTCTCCTCTTGGAGTGGGGTACGACAATGGTGAAATCGTCACGACAAGCAGTTGTCGGGAAATGGGGCTCATTTGCTTCTACTTCAGTGATGAAATTCAATTTGTGTTTACACAGGACAATTTCAAAGTTGGATGTGGAATTTTCGTGCTTTCTTGGTTTGCTTTTCCTTGATTCAGGGATTTGAATCACCACTAGAAATTTGTGGCATACCAACAAACACTATCGACGGGTACGCATCCGTTGGTAATTTTCGACGGTGTCTCTGACGAGTTGTTGGCTTTTTACGTTATCAAACATTTGATTATTAATTTACACGCAGCCCATCGATAAATGATTGTGCCTCTTAGCACAAGTTACTTATATTTTTAATTTGTTTTTTTTTCTTTTAAATTACTAACGGGTTATTTATTTTTTTTATTTTATTTGTTATTGTCATTGAATTACCGACATGTAAATAATATTTTATTTTTTATTTATCTTTTTTTTTAAATTACCGACGTGTTTATCAATGAGTATTTTTATTTTTTTCCCATTAATTACCGACGATCGTATCGAGAGGTTTTTGAAAATTTTACACGTTGGCACCTAACTCTTGGTATATCCTAGACCCGTCGGTAAACCTATTGGTAATTACTACATTGTGAAACGCACGTTTAACTTAAAGTTACCAACGGATGTCCCATCGGTAACCTGAGAGATGTTCCCCCACGCTTCTTCCTCATTTTTCTATTCCCTCTTCGTCCGTCGCCGTTGCCACTCCTCACCGCATGTCGAAGCTCCGTTTGTGAAACGAAGACCACCATTGCGATCCTCACACGTTGTTGAGCATTTTAATCGATTTAGTTTTTTTTTTATTTGACTTAGTTTTTCCATTCGTTTGTGGGTGCCTATAGTATTGTTTCTTAATGGATTGGATAGTAATTATTGTTATTATTTTGTTAATGTAGGTGTTGTGTTGATCCCTGCAGGTAAGTTATTGACGTTGACAGTGGATATTGAAAGTAGTTTTTCATTTTTTTTTTTATTTGTTGAAAATTGTGTGAAATTAAATATTTGTTCATATTGGATTTTCAGGATTGAATTTGGTTCAATCCAGAGCTAGTGAGAGGATTCTTTGTTTTCTTCTTCACGGTAGAGGTTACTAGCAAAATCCTTGTTATTTATATTGTTTAGTATGTATATAGAATAGAGACTTATGTTTTCTAGGATAAAGTTATAGGAAATGACGATTGCATGACTAGGGAGAAGGGTGTAGAGGTTCTTCCTCGACTTGTTTGAATTGTTTGCTGTGAGATGTTTTTGTGTTTGAGGATATTGCAGGATGTATGTTGTGGAGTTATAAGGAAATACGCAATAAAACGACTTTTAGGATTATGTGAATTATATGTGATTATTAAGAGTATGTAACTGTTTAACCATGTCTATTCTATTGTTGATCTTTAAGAATATCTATTATTGTTGAATTGACTAAAATATCTAATGAAGAAACTCCTAATATAAGAGATGTTGTTAAAATTTTGTGAAACTTTTGTTAGGAAAATAATATTATAATATTAAAAGTAATTGTACTAAAAAAACTTTAAAAAGCAATTGATGGGTTTAAAAGTAATAATTTGATGTCTTTAAACATTAGGAGTTCTATGAACTCAACAATGGACTGGAATGTTTGATATCAAAAGCTCCTAATTTAAGGGGAAATCCTGAAATCTTATGAAACATTTGTTAGGGAAATAGTATTATAATATTAAAAGTAATTGTATTAAATAACTTTTAAAAGCAATTGATGGATTTAAAAGTAATAATTTGACATCTTTAAAATATTAGGAGTTCTACTAACCCAACAATGCACTGAAATTTCTTATGACGGAAGGTCCTAATTTAAAGGGAAATGCTGTCAAAATTTTGCCATAATTTGTGTTAAGGAATTAAGATGAAAGGTAGTTGTACTAAAATATTAAATAGCAATTTAATTTGTATTTGAAAGTAATAATTTCATGTCTTTAAAAAATTGTAGGATCTAGGGTTAATCACACGTGCAATGTTACCTTCAAACCAAGTCATGGATGTACGATAGATTGCATCCTAATAGAGGGGGATTAAACCGAAATTTTATAGTTGTGTTGAAGAATTTATGAAGGTAGCATGTTAAACACAACAGTTCATTAATAAGAAAAAAAGTTAGGTGTTCATATAACAAATGCAAATATAGGAGTATTTAGATGATGATACAATAATGGTTCATTTGTATAAGTGGGGATTCATGCTTGACTATTAGGTTTGGACTAAGCATGGTGAGGTAGTTAATTCATGGAATCAAGTGGGTATGTTTCAAACTTAAAGTAGTTCTGTGGGAGGATAATTTAGTTAGACATCAAGTGATGACTTTTGATGCTACTGGTCTGAATTTGTAGCTCATTATTCAGTTCGACGAGGAGCCCAACCAAGATGCCGCTAGGTTTTATAGTCTCCCAGAGGCTGCCAATCAACCTTTATGCGAGGATTGTGTGCACTCCAAGTTGTCATTTGCAGTTCAAATGTTGAGCATTAAGTCTGAAGGGAACCAAAGCCAAAGTTCTTTTGATCAATGGGCTGCATTGATAAGTGAGCTAAATCCAAATCCCAATGTAATTTCAAAAGACTTTTATCAAGCTAAAAAATTAGTTTCTAGACTTGGGTTAAAGGAAATAAAGATTAACTGTTGCTCGAAAGGTTGCATGCTTTATTACAAAGATGATGTTGCGTTCATTGAGTATAAGTTATGTCAAGAGTTTAGGTTTAAAGCCAACAGACAATGAATCCGACAATATTGGTGTTTGTGTTAAAGGTGATGCTTGGGACGGAGAATGTGATTGGTATGGTATCGTTAAGGAAATCCCAAGTTTGAGTACGTTGGTGAGCTAATGAAAAAATGTGCTATTCAAATGTGAATGGTATGATCCAACGTGACTCACTAGAACACGACAACACAACAATTACAAAATCATTGAAATCAATCACACTATAAGATATAGAAGTTATGATTTATTTATTATAGCCCAAAATGCTAGACAAGTCTATTATATATCTTATCCTGGAAAACAGGTCACACTAAAGGGTTGTGAACAAGACAAAACCAAGAGATAGGATTGAAATAGAGGAAGATACTGTTAAAGATGCTTATCAAGTGGACGATTCACCCCTTCAAGGGCAGGAATTGATATAGACAATCCTAAATCCTCTTCCGTTGACAATTGAGAAGTTGACATAATTGAATGCATAAATAACCACCTAATAAGAAATCACGAAGATAAAATAAATGATAGTAGTCGTGATGACTCAGAATGATCAACAACAAAGTGATGATGAAAACAACCCTGAACTTTTAGATTAACTAAGGTGTTCAATATACATGCAATATTATTATGAAATTATTTAAAATCTCTCGATGTAATTTATATATTTTTTTTGTGGACTTTTTCATTGTTTTAATATGGCTTGTAAAGGCAGAGGCCGACCTGAAAGGTCGGTTTACCAACAACCCCCTCCACTTCTAGCCCTTCCATCACCGCCCCTTCCACCACTTCTACCTCCGTTCCTCACCACCACCCCTTTCTTTAGGATAATGTCCACTCCTGGGTATGTTGGCCCTTTACCTCCCCCTTATTCCCAGTTACAGCCCATCCAGGCAGGAACTACAAAAAGGTGGTGAATTATGGCTGGTTATTTATGCAAATTATGGCATTTTAATCGCCATTTTTGTTATAAGGACGGTTTGTTTTTTAATCACCACAATCTACTTATGGTTAATACGGCGGTTTGAAATCGCCATAATTGCACTGAAATTGAAAGGTTGCATTGTTAATTAGGTGGTTCCTAACCGCCACAATTTGGGATAAAATTTTTAAAAAATTATTAATTATGGCAGTTTGGAACCACCACAATTTTCTATGAATTAAAAAAAAAAAGAAAACGTTAGCGACAGTAGCAAAAAGGAAAACATAGACACCAGAGGTAACAAATGGTTATATGATGTATCAACTCTTACATGCTCATAACTTTAACCACAAAAAGCTAAGTCAGTATCCGTTAATCCCACTTTTATAATTTTGAATATGCAAAGTCCAATACCTCAAATGCCTTTTTGAAGAATTTATGTAGCAGGCATTCATATTTCTTCCTTGCTGAACCAACTCCTACAGCACCAGTATTAAAGGCAGCCAATGAAATTTGAACTACTTATTCATGTAATTCCATCTAAGCATACAACAAGTGCAGCAATTTAAAAAATGGGAAAGAAATATATAATAAAGCTTACTGCAGATTACTCACTTCCTCAGGCAGCTTTAAATTAAACGGTCAAAAGAAGACATATAAACTTCAGTAGCAGAATCATATGCCCTATGACACTCAACTTCTTCAACACTTTGCAGACCAGCAACAATAAAAACAAAGAAAAACTCAAGAACTTATGATTAAAATATTTTCTATGCCACCAACTATTTTGAACTTCCATTAATGGATTACATTTACATATGTACAACTTCAAGGGCTAGAAAGGACTAGGATAGCATAATGCAATACACAAGAATAAGAGATTGATTCATGAGAAGAAATTTCCTGATTCATAGTTTCAACTGCAGAATAATTTTCCATTTCCAAGACATTTTGGTGGCAGTAAATGAAAAAAAGAATATTATGTCATATGCACAAGCTACATAAATAATCAATGTTTCGTTTATCATCTTATTTCCTAGATAGGCAAAGCTTTAAAAAGCACGACTTCAATCTTAAGCAGCAAAGAAGGAGGTAGGAAAACAGGACTTTGGATGCCTAAAATCATATTATGCAGTAAACCACTTTTATGCCTCTGAAATTATATTTCAATACCATATATGGGCAAAAACTAATAGATGCTTTACTTACATTGAAGAGTTCAGTATATGATAAGCCATATGTTAAACATATTCCTTACATAAACTAATTATTTAAAGATGTAATGCTAACCTGCCAAGAGGAAGCAATTGTTTGCACAACACCAAGGTTGAGAGCATCCAGACAAGACTGAGTGATACCAACCAACAGGGCCTGTCATCATAGTTTCCCCCAACTTGTTTTGGTCTGGTTCTCTCAAAAACAAACTTTGTCAAAGCATCAAGGCCAGATCAAAATTCAGGCCATAGCTTTCCCAACTGCATATTGAAGATGAATTTTCAAGACATAAATGTGAATTTATGTTGTAGGTTTTGATTATGCCAAAAATCGAATGACAAAAAGGGTGGAAGCACAAGAGCATGGAATTTCGTGAAGATGAATGAGACAAATGATCAAGTCATGGTTAGAAAAGTTAGGACTTAGATCACTCTGTCAAAAGGTTTTTATTTAGTAAGTTTATTTGGCCAATTTTAAGTTAATCAAGTTTTAATCTAAAGAAAATTTGATTTGAAAGAATTTAATTGTTTTGTTATTGAAGAATTTGTTTTGATTTGTGAAAATATAAGTATGATTTGAAGGGATATGTTTAAAGGATGTTTAAAAATGTTTTTAGAATGAAAAAGTGTATTAAACCTTTAAGTTTTCAATTTCTGGAATCATTGTAATCGATTACCACATCAAGTAATCGATAACCAAGTTGTTCATATGCCCAGATTTGAAATTTCACAGCATGTAATTGATTACACACATCATGTAATCAATTACCAGGGACTTGTCCGTTGCCAGCTTTCAAAAATTTGAATTATGTAATCGATTACCAGTTCATGTAATCGATTACAAGACCCAGAAATGTGCAAAGATGTGTGTTTTGAAGAGATACATCTTTTGGGATCAATCCCTAACGGTCTACACGAATTATTTTCTATAAATACTTCTTTTTAACACATTTTAACACACAGAAAACAAGTTGCAAAGATCATTTTAACAATCATTCTCATTCATCAATCATTTTGTTCAATACTTGGCCAAATTCTCTTATTCTTGAGAAAACCTTATAGGACTTCAATTTGTCATATTTCCTCAATTTAGAAAGTGAATTCCTGTATTCTATTATCAACTTTGTGAAAAGGGTGAGGTATCCCTTTGTAAGAACAGGAGTGAGGAATCTCTTAGTTCTTGAGAGACTCAAACACAAGGGAGAGGAATCCCAAGGTGTAAAATTGGTCCTCTATTAAAGGATTCAAAGTTAGTGGAACTCTCAGCGGGTTGCTTGAAGAGACTAGACAGGCCACAGAGGTGACTTACAAGGATAAACCAAGTTTGCATTCCCTTTTCCCTTATCTCTAAGTTAATTGCAAGTTTACTTTTCAATATTTTGTTAATTTATATAATTAGATCTTTATATCTCTTGCATTCTCATCTATTAAATTAGGTTTTCAATCCAATTTCTTATATTTGATTGAAAAAGGAATTAAAGTGCGGTTTTTAAGGAAAAGTTTGAGAACTCAATTCAGCCCCCCTCCCTCTTGAGTTCTTTGAGGGCACTTGGATAACAATAAATGACAGCAAAATGAATAACCAAAAAATTAGTATCTGGTAAGTCACCAACCGATATCTCATCAAGATGCTGTAGCTCATTTTCATTGTTCAAAGGTCGCACAAGGGTGCAACATTGTCTGTCTGGGAATAAAGCCCGAATCGAATCATGAATCTACTGATTAATGTTGTCAGAAAATTAGAAACTCCAGAGTAAAAACCAAGTTCATTATTTCCAATATGCTATAAAAGATAAAGGAGTGCATTTGATTTAAAGTAATATTGCACTAGTTAAAATGAAATTAATATAAAATAAGCTGCTGGAGCACCAATCTTGAAACATTAAAGAGTAAACTAGGACATTGCTAGATTAACCTTCCTATAAATACATTACTATCTAAATATTTCATTTCCAAGACTATATCATGCATTCTGAAATGCAGTAGAAATCCAATGTAGTCCTTATTTGTAATGACTTAGCTCTCAACTCAAACAAAGTAGTTCCAATATTCAACTACGGCTCATGATTAGATGGAAAAATCACATAAGCAAATGATTAAGAGAATATTTATGATATACACAATTGCGTACTTGCATCATTCAAGAAATGAACTAGGAAGTAGAAAGACACCTCATTTTATTCCTAAACCCATTTCAGATTTTCTTCCCTCACACCGCTTTTCATCGAAGCGAATGTCCACCAGTTAGAGATAAACATGTATAATATATACAACTACACAAGCCTATGCAATGAAAGAAAGAGCGAAACAAACTAAGGGAGAAACAAACTACACAAGTGCATCAATATTCTTTTATCCCCCTTGAAAAAAGGCTGATCACAAAGAATAAATTCAAAAGCCCCAAGGACGAGTGAATGCGAATGGTACGAGTCCATGAAACTTAATTGGAAGAAATTTTCATATGATATAGTTGAGAAATAAATTTTGATGGAAAATGGTAAAAGTTTGAGACATGCATTAAAAAAGAAACAAACAAAAAAAAGGCATAATACACAAAATTAGACGTATTGACCTGAGTTTCGTTAACAATATATCTCTTAAGCAAAGTTTTCTTTTCTGCATCAGTCAGTACTTGATGCTCAAGGACAAAAACATGTGCTTTTATGTTGATCAGCAATTCTACTTTCTATATAAACAATTATTATTTAAAATTGTAAATACATTTGAAGCATTAATTAGACAAGAAACAAGGTGCAGAAACTAGATTTGTAAGCACTGAAACTTGTAAACACAAAAATGAAAATGAAAAAAATATATTAACCATTAAAAAGTATAAGCTAATGAAATAATTACAGCAATATAACTTCTGCACACATATATAAATCAATGAAAGTTTTAACCATAAAGATCAAAAGTAAAACCTGTAGGTACATGTGATGCATGAATTGTTGGAACAACCACCAAGATGATGAAATGTGTTTATCTCTTACACCACTAACAACACACAAGAGAAATAGTTTTACTCAGTATACAATCCTATATCTTGCTAACAGTAAATGGTATCCTTTTACTCAATAATTAATTTTTACAAGTTAGTATATTTTTTTATATTAGGCAATCATGAATAAGTCAAAAACTAAATGCAAGATGAATTGCTCAGAAACAACCACATCATTTTCATATAAATAGTTCAGCCACTAAAATAAAGATCTTTCTATTTCTGTTCTCTACTTTTTCAACACAAGGCCTAACTTAAGAGTCAGAGTAACCCCCTTAATGCTAGGAGTTGTTGTTACCTTTTGCCCACATCATGTTATGCGGTTAATTTGTAACCATATTCACACCAATTAATTTCATTGCAAAAGCAGGAAGATTCACAATCAAAATGTAAACAAAACAAAATTCTAGAAAGAGGAATTAGGTCAAAATCACTTGCTTTAACATTGTACATGTTAGATGGGTTCCACATATGTTACAAATGATTATTGTTGGAGATCCATTGAGGTTTAATTATATATGTGTGGCATATGGATCTATCATCATTAGCCTCCCCTTTTAATAATCTTAGCCAGTAAAATGATCAAATTTTAGCCCATTAATTGCCACGAATCAATATTAGCTTAGGATATTAATTAATTGAACGAAATCAAGAAACCATAGCAAACAAATTAAATCAGTTTGGGAGAGGACAGGAGAAGGGCAAGGCCAATGATTTGGGCACATGGGGACAGGCACTTGCAAAATCTCTTTAGGCCTTAGGAAATCCAAAATGGAATATAATCCTAACCCTTTGAAATGCTCACTCTCTTTTTTATATATACAATTCAGGAACCAAATGACACACATCATAGCATTACACTTCAATTCCCGGGGTGTCAACAAAGGGTGGAAATTAAAATGCCCAATCACAAGCCACAGAGATCAGGAACTTGCAGTTTTGTTGCCATACAAGTTTGTATCAGGAACTCCAAGCTACTCTAGAAACTTAAGTATTGAGATACTTATGAAAAAGCTGACCTGGAAAACCTACAAGTGATACAAGTTTTGTTGAACAACCAAGACAGCCTTAAACTCTGTAAATGCTAATCCTGTTCAGCCAAGCTACCAGAGGAGATTCACATAAACAAGTTCAACCAATTCACATTTACATTTTCAAAACCATAAGCTTCAACACAAGAACTTACTACCTAAAGCTCCATGAAGGTATCAAAATTGGTATTCCCCTCTTCACAAAAAGAAAACCTAAGCAACAAATCAATCAAGTGAAACATAACAATTTTGTAATCAAAACCAAAACCAAACCACGAACAAGAACAATAAATGATCACAAATCAAAAATTAGAAGAATCAACCATTTCTCATACAAAATCAAAATGATTTTGGCAGCATCAGCATCAGCATCAGCATTGCTCACGGTTCATTCAGTGAACTTCATGTTGGAAAGCAGGGCAGCGTCCTTGGCTGGTGCAACAGTGTCATCGCCATCGAAGCCATAGTTGACGGAGGTGGACGACAAAGAAGACGACGGGGAAGACCATGGCGAAGACAATGGTGATCGAAGAATCAGAAAGGAAATGAAATGGTGAGTGAGGGTTTTAGTGAAAGGGAAGGAAAAGCCCTAGAAATTAAGAGAAACCAAAATGAATTTAACTCCCATTCAAAATTGAGGTGAAGCCCTCGCTGGTCACCAGAAAAGGGAGGCCACTGCGAGCCGATGTTCATCGTTAAAGATGCCGAACGCACATTAGGGAGCATAAAGCACTGCGACCACGGCGTGAAGGCACAACAAGGTTAGGCAGCATGGGTACCGTTGGCAGTATGCAGTGTTGTGCTGAGGTAAGCGGCAGTGACCGCAGTGGCTTGAGGTTGAACGGAGAATGAACAATGTTAATAAGGGTGAAATAAGGGGGAAGTAGGGGTGAAATACGGGGGAAGTGTGAGTGCTTGAGACATCCTTATCACATAGCAAAATGAAGAGTAAAATAAGGCGGTTCTATTTCCTTGACCCGCCATATTTATTATTAAAATATGGCGGTTATAAAACCTGCTGTAATTCATGAATATTATGGTGATTTTGAAGAACCAAGGAAATCGCCATAATTCTCATGATTTTTTGTAGTGAGTGATCCCTCCCTAGTTCTACCACTGCCCTGACTCCTGCGTATTCACTAGAATCCTACGTCCTTGGGTGGGTTGCAAACACAAGACCCAGATGGGAGGTCCCTCAGGCCAAATGGTCGGCCACTTGGGTCTACAATAGACCGCTCAACTAAATTAAACTAGACAGGAAAGATAGGTAAGTTTAAACATGTTTTCTATTACATTCTAATTTTGCATTGCATTTAATATTTAAAATATTTTCATTATTTTTAACAATTTTGATCTTTTGTTAAGGGTCACCATACGATCATAGAGGTTATACAGGGTATGTATAACCATTGTGCCCACCGACTGACATCCTGAAAGATGTCAATAAGCTATGGTGGCGGGAATGGAAGACAATTCTATGATTTATTCGCCCTTGTTAATATATATATAATTATATGGTGATGATTACTTCTGTTGTGAGTTTTGTACATGCAGAGGACATTTTATATTTAGCCTGAGCATGAGCCCGCCATTAAGAAGGCTTGGACGATTAGGTCCTCCAAGCACTTGCAAGACATGTTCCACGATGTCCGTAAGGGGCACATGAACGCTCGTGGCTGAGTGATGCCACCCTCAGCAACTGTGACGCCAATGGGCCTTCCACCGACCTTCAAGGATAGATCGGACAAAAGGAGGACAAATTGGGCCTCCAGGAAAGCAGATTGCACAGGATGGTTGAGACCCAGGAGGGCACTCGAAGGGTCTGGTGAATCTTTAACCTTTCTACATTCAATATATTATTAAATTTTAGTTTACTACATTTGAATTGTAGCAAATATGTTTTTATGACTTTATTGTGTATATTTGTGCAGCGAGGGACTTAAACCGCCCTCCGTCCCAAGGAGCTGTTTGGAGACCTACACTCAAAAGGTGAGGTGCAAGCGGAGTCAGGAAAGGTTTGGGTAGACCGCCTTAGGCCACTTATGTAAGTTTCAATTCAAACATCTTTTTACTTAATTTTTATTACTTTTTTCATTTATGTCATAATTATTGTTTACAATGTGTTTTATCTTTTTTGCTTTACACGCGAGTTCATAAACCTGGGAGCAAGCATAGACCCAATACTAGACCCAGGTGGCTGAGGCTTAACCCGATGATGATGTTCCTCCTCCTTCAAACGAGGAGGATGTCCAGGCCCAGGTGGTTGCAGCCTATACAAAGGTCGCATATATGGGATGAGCCACTACCCCGACAGTAGATCCCCATCCTCCGCCACTTGGTCTCTCCTGGGGATAATGCCCTAAGGAAGCGTGTGCATGTCCTAAACTAGGAATGCAAGAGAGGCACAACTCATTTGGCGGCGAGTAGTAGGCACAACGCGCTACTTCAACAACTCTAAGACCGAGCACAGGCCGAGAGCCGTCGAATAAGAGCTTAGAGATTGCTAAGCTGTCCATGGAGCAAGGAACACGCTAGGAGAAGGCCAAGAAAGAAAATATTAACTTCAGGAAGATGTAGTAGAAGATCATTGTTGATGTTATGAGCTTCTTTAGGGACATGCAGGCCTTAGGATCCTCCAACTCGGCAATAAGCTCCCCCAAATGCTTCTCCCCTCCATTTTGAGGGCTCCTCACCCTCCGATGAAATGGACGAATTCGCTAGGTCTGATGATGATGATGGTGCCAACGACGCGACGACCAGGAGGACTTTAGCTAGAATTTCATTTTTGATATTTCATTCATATATCACACTTTGTATATATTTTATTACAATACTTTGTTTAGTTATTACATCAGTTTGTTTATTTTATTATTATTTCATTATGTTTTTACTTAACATCACTTTAATTGGTAATTGAATTATTATATAAAAAATAATTAAATGCGATCCATAGTTTATATAGATGCGCTACAAATCACAATGGCATCAGCCATAAAAAAATTATTAAAATTCTACCAATGGGTACACCCATCAGGAATAAGTAATAAAAAATTATTATTTTTAATTGTCCGTCAGGAATATTAATAATACCCGTCGTTAATATTAATTACCTAACACCATCTATGACACCTTTAATCTAATTGTACCAACTTGGTTTTCATTTTTTAATACCCGTCAGGATACACGGAAAATGCCCAGGTATAATAACCTCAGTAATATTCTATCAACAGCCAAAAAATCCAGAACCTGGACCTCAGTACACTTGTCAATAATCCCGTCAGTAGTATCCCACCCTTTTCTTGTGGTGAATGTCTCTACTAGTAAATTGGAATGTTCATCAACAATGTCATTGTACGTGCTGGAAAGGACGTATGTTGCTCAAGTTGCATGAGACCTAATTTCTAAGTCAAGCATTTCAAGGCTGAGTAGTTGATGTGTCATGTGTGCTCTTTGTGGTAGGCTTTCAAATAAATTAACCATAAAGGAACCACATTAGGTCGCAACGGACCACATCAGACCCCATTGGGACCACAACATGTTGCTTTTCAATTTGCAAACATGAAAAAATTTGATGCCGAGATAAGCTGCAATGCGCATCGCAACGCATTATTAATCGTAACCTTAATTTAAAACACTGACGTGTGGCATATGGTAATTTTTAAGCATTTCAAGGTTGAGTCGATCTTTTCTTTCCCAGCACTTCAATTACTTGATCTCACTGAGCTGTGTGAGTTTAAGGACGGACGTTGTTCAATCTCGTTGCTTCAGTCACTGTGTATTTGATGAAAGCACACCAATTTAGCAAATATCTCAAGCCGCAATAAAATTTGGAAATGAACTTAACCACTCAAATACCAAGTATGGAAATAGAGACACTAACAAATAGTCTGCATCAGATATCAAGATACCATTTCTAAACAAGAAGGAAAGAGATATATGAACCCTGTTAATCAGCAATGGAGAAGGAAAGCCTTTTCTTACTCCTCAATTTTGTTATACATACACCATATTGAATCACATTTACTGATCTGAAGATAACTTGCAAGAAGGAGTGGAGTAGTATATAGAGTCAGAGAGAGAAATCCGCATACCACAGTACTCATGTTTCTTTTTTCCTCCTTCTTTTGGGTCCTGTCTTTACTCCTCCTTTTAATCCATTTTTTAAACGAATAAAATTTTAAATCATCCTTAAAAGATTTGTTGGACATCAATTTAGTCCTTTAAAAATTAAAATTTTTGTCAAGTTAATCTAAATGATTAAAAAATGTTTGGACTAATTTTAAAATAAATGTTAATCTTTCGAGAATTAAATTGATGTTATAATTTTCAGATACTAAATCAATATCTCACTACTCTTTCAAATTCAAAGAATAAATAAACATTACAAATTTTTCAAGAATTAAATTGATCTACTATAACTCTTTAAAAAGAACAATTCAAGGTTTTACCCCTTTTCATACTATCAAGTCTGTCATTTGGGCTATTTGAGCCTATTTGGCTCATTAGAGACTCCCCTTCATCTTTTATCATCATTTTATTTAATTTTATTCTTTCTTTTTCTTTCTTTATATTTTTGTGTGTGTGATAATTAATGAATACAAAAAATTTCGGATAAAAATCTGGTGTTAAAGAAATCAACTATACATAAAAACCACATTAAATTCAAATCAATAATCAATATGTAAGAAATAACGAAGTTCCACTGTTTTGTCTCAACAAGGACAAAAAGCAAGTTTTGAATTAATACAACACAACCTTCCTCGATTGTATTTTTACATACCCGAACAATAAATACAACAAAAGAAGTTATTAAATACTGAACCTAAATAAATATAATTAATTTTCAGTAGAAATATCCTTAAAAAAGTAAAAGAAACTTGAGTAACTAGTTCATCCACATTAAACATAACCCCTTTATCCTTGCCTCTCATTTCTTTTGGCGATCAGGAAATGTACAAGCTCATCTAGGCCTTTGCAAATTGGGACGTGACAATCATCCATAATAAGTATCAAGCAATCTATCACTTTCTGCCCAATCCTTAGATGATATATCACGAAAATCTGGTAATTCAGATATCTTAGCATTGTCAAGGGTTTCTTGCATTCTCTGAGAAGTTTCCAATTCAGCTGGATTTTCCTCTGCTGCTATTTGAAAATCTTGACCTTTTGGGGTGATCATTTTCCTTGGCAGCTCAAAACCGTTTGCTTCTTGTCCTGCAAACAAGAAGATTGTGTATGCACTATATAGCAATGATAACTTCTTCTATCTCCCTTTTGGTCTTATTGGAGATATTACTAAAAGTTGGTTACAACATATATTATCAAGAGAAATGTTACTTTGACAACAAAAGTCAACAACATACTTATATCACCCACTTTATCATTATTGGATGTGAGGATGATTAGGTGAGTGGGGACCATCATCACATCCACCAATGATAAAGGGTGTATGTATATCGTTGTTTTTTTATTGTCAAAGGAACATTAACCTATTATCAATTATATTGTTACATTTAGTTGTCCTTTAATTTGAAATTAGAACGAGAGTGATGCTATACTTTTAGAAAAAAAAAAAATCAAAAAGACTTTAGAGTGATTATCGAATGAAATGAAATGATATGATCTATTTACCCATTTAAGAGTAAACATATATTTACTACATCATTCTGATAAATAAATTTGGATAAAAAATTCTATTATTTTATATCTTGCAAATTCTCAAATTAGAACTATTCTCACCTGGAAACGCTTCCTGTCGTTTTATACCATTGCTAAAAGTTGGCTCTCTTTCTCTTTTCACTGTCAATGCATCTTCGGAGATATGGTTAACCTAGACAAGATATATGCAATTATATTAGTCATATTCTAATTTCGGTCTCGTTCAGCTATGTGTTAAAGAATGGTACAAGTATTACATCACTTCAATAGTCCCCACATTATATATTATTACTGAAGAGTCATTTTTCTATATTTTTACTAACATTTTAAAGTGTTACAATATATACATTTTGTAACATTTGTCAAATTTAATTAAGGGCTAAGGGGGTTTGACCTTTTTCTTCTTCTTTGCTCTATTTTTGTGTTGGTCATCGTTCTTTAACTGCAATGTCAAATCAACAAAGTTAAAAAGGCTTGCAACCACAACAGAATATTCTGCAATAAAAATAAAAAGATCAATCTTAGCATCCTCTTGTTGAGTACAAACTGAAGATCGTGCATCGGTAGCTTCTCTTTCATTCATATTTGAAATTAATATTGAGAATTCAGAAGCACTGCATGGGAAGCATTTTTGCAGCTCATTCAAAACCATGTTAAGACCACTTAACATTTTTGTTTTGATTATTAGAAAGATGAATGAATGTTCTGTGTATTATTCATGAAAGGAAGCAAAAATATATACAGTTAGAGGAAGAGTGAAACATGGTTTTAACTGACTTCCTCATTAAGAAAATAACAAACTATTAACTAAGGTTACATCATTAACTTTGGTTACATGGACAGGAACTGAAGTTGTAACTAACTTTCTAGTAAAGTCTAATATCCCCCTCAAGATGGAGGGAAAATTGTTTGGACTCCCATCTTGGATAATAAGCGTTGAACTTTGAATTAGGCAGAGCTTTGGTCAATATATCTGCTAGTTGGTATTGAGTGAGAATATGAACAAGTTTGATCTTTCCTTGTTGAACCTTTCGAATAAAATGGAGGTCAATTTCTATGTGTTTTGTTCTCTCATGGAAGGATGAGTTGGAAGCAATGTGGATAGCTGATTGGTTGTCACAAAAGATCATGGAATTATCTATATTAATGTTGAAGTCTTTTAGCAAGCTGGTTAGCCAGGTGATTCGCTAGTGATGCAAGCAAGAGATCTGTATTCAGCTTCTGCGAGCTTCTAGCCACTGTAGGTTGTTTCTTAGATTTCCAGCTGATTAAGGAATCACCAAGGAATATACATTGGCCAGTCAGGATTTTCTGGTATTTGGACAAGTGCCGCAATCAGCATCTGCATACCCTTTTATGTTTATTTCAGATTGAGATGAGAAGAGGATGCCTTTTGGGAATGTCTTCAAGTATCGAAGTAAATGGTGCACAGCCTATAAGTGAGTTGCAGTTGGCTTGGACATATATTGGCTAAGTTTATTTACTGCAAAATTGATGTCAGGCTGCTTATGGTTAAGTAAAGTAATCTGCCAATAATCCTTCTATATTGAGAATTGTCTGTGGTTCTCCTTCATTAGCACTCTATTTCAAGTTGGGGTCCATTGGTAATGAGGCTGGTTTGGAATCCAAAAAACCAGTATCTTCTAGTAGTGAAATGGTATATTTTCTTTGAGAAAGAAAAATACCTTTGGAAGACCTTGCTATCTCCAATCCCAGAAAGAATTTTAGAGTGCCCAAATCTTTGAGTTTGAATGCTTGTTGTAGTCTGAACTTTGACTTGTTCTATTGGTTTTGAGCAGAGGCAGCTATTATGATGTCATCAACATATACTAACAGGTAAATAGGTCCTGAATTTGTGGTTGTTGAGAAGAGAGAGTAGTCATTTTGGGATTGAAGGAAGCCAAGTGAAAGGAGGGTTGATGAAAACTTCATAAACCATTGTCTAGACGCTTGCTTAAGGCCATATATTGATTTGTTTAGCTTGCAAAGAGATTCTCTCCTTCTACTTGATAGCCAAGAGGTAGGTCCATGTATACTTCTTCAAAGAGGTCTCCATTGAGAAAAGCATTATTGACATCAAGTTGGGCAAGATGCCAATTCTTTGAAGCTGAGAGAGAGTAGGACACGAACGTTGAAATTTTAGCAACAGGAGAAAAGGTGTCCATGAAGTCTATCCTTGTTGTGTGTACCCTTTGGCAACTAATCTGGCCTTACGTCTGTTGATGGTGCCATCTGAGTTGTATTTGATCTTATACACCCATCTGCACCTAATTTTATGTTTGTCTTTAGGTAGCTTGACTAAGTCCAAGTGTTGTTGCTCTCCATTGCATCCAATTCTTCTTTCATAGCTTGTCTCCAGACTTCATGAGTGATAGCTTGATGATAGAATTGTGGTTCAAAGGATGAATCAACCTGCAATATAAAATTATGATAAGTTGGAGCAATGAAGCTAACCAATAAAATTGGAAAAAGGATACAGAGATTCTCCAAGAAAACCACAATGGTATTCTTTCAAATAAGAGGTGGCTTTGAAATTCTGCTAGTTCTCCTTGGAGCTATTGCATCATTGTTTTCTAACATTAGAAGTTGTTTACCTGTTGAAGTGTCGAGTATTAGATTCAGAATTTTCAGATGTGTCAAGTGTTGCCTCTGGGTTCCAGAGAGCTTCATTTCCTTGTGTTGTTTTAGGTGGTGTAGAGGCTGCATAAGAGGGTTTTGCATAGGCTCATCAATAGGGATCTTTGATCTTGGATAGGAAAATCGGCTATAGGTTTAGGTACTACATGTTTGGAAATACATTAGTAGCTTTGGTGGTTGATGTAACACCCTAATAATTAACCCAATACACCTAGGCAGGATTTGATTAATTACTAGACTTTACTCTTTGCTTCAGTTCCTTAATCATGCTTCAAAAATACTTAGTGAAATTACGAGCCATTTTTTTTTAAAACATAATTGAAAACGTGAGCCACGCTTAACGTGAATGATTTAGCAAAATTTAAAAGACACATAGGAATTTACAAACATCACATCATAATATATTGGCTCCATCATACAGCATCCATAATTACATATCATATAGATATTTTGCCTACCAACAGAATAAGACTAAGTGTAGGCAATCTAATAAAACATAAATAATATATGGATGGAAGGACATCCATTAATGGCACCTAGTAATAACACTCCAGGGATAGGGATAGATATCTGAAATATACGAGTGAAACTAGCAGGATTCAAGTTCAGTACCTGAAGCCTCAATGTGATTCACGAACGCTTCCTTCTTTTCTGAAGACGAGATGGAAAGAAAAATAGAGGGAGTGAGAAACTTATAAAAAGAATCTCAGTAGGGTACTCACCTCATGATGCATTGTGTCATCATCATCGTCCCCAGGAACCTTGGGTTATTATGAAATAGTGAGCATGCTAAGATTGATTTATTAAGTTCGAAAATATACTTTACCGAGGTTCGTCCTTTTCATGCGTCTTATAATGCATCATAAACTTAGCATGTCATGTTTATAATGAACTTTTCCTTTCATATATAATAACATAGTTATGCATAAAATCACATCATATTCCTCATCATCATTTCATAATACTATGCATAGCAGAATATCATATTTCTCATCATCATCTCATAAATACTATGCATAGCAGAACATCATATTCACATAATGCATTTACTTAGTTTCTTAGGTGACTTAAAGTTACTTTCATCATCATTTTCCTGGGCCACCCTACTCCACCCTTTTGGGAGTAATCTAGGTTATGAGCTCATACCTTGCTAGTCGTCACAGCACATACTTATCCCTTTTGATAAGTAAAAATTCCGTCTCTACCCTTTTGAGAGAACAGACTAGGGGCAAGAATCACCTTTCACCGCCTATAGTTTGATGGGTCCAAAGGATCATTTTCTCATATATTTTAAGTCACCTTTAAGTCTTTGCATGTTATATCATAATACAATTCTTCATTCATAATCATCATAACATTTTCTCATTTATAGTCTTATGCCGAAATAATATATACCAACTGTAATCATGCATCTGGAGATTTCCAGGAAGAGAGGTGGGTCACAATGGACACGCTTAAATACCAAATCTTTCCTTAGCCAGAATCTTTCCAAATTGCACTCAGGAATACACTTTCTTCCAGGAAGAATATGTCTTTATTTCATGCATAAGTTTTCATTGTTTGCAACACAACTATAACATACAAACCAGGGAATCAATCAATGACACCAAATTCTTAATAAGCATCAAATCATATTTTAAGTACACATAAATTAATAGCTTCCCATAAAATTCTTACAAAGTTTTAAAACTCTTTTAGAACTAATTCTTTTTGTTAAACTTGAAAGAAGTCATAGGACTTTAGGCCTAACTTAACCATGGGACCGATTTATAACTTGAAAGAATGTTCATAATTAAATATTTCACTTAAGATAAAAGGAGCAAGTCTTGAGCTTTAGAGATTTAGGTGACATCTTTGAATTATTACCATGCTATGCAACCTTATTTTAATCTTATCTTTATAAGGTGATAGCTTGGAATTATAAACATGATATGCAATTCCATTTCTTTATCTTTAAGATTTAAGGTGATAACTTGAAAATTAAACATGATGCAAGAACTTGTAATATAAACATGATGCAAGAAACTAGCCATAACGCAAGGGAGAGAGGGAGAGAATCTTAAGCAACTGCGCTAGTCCGCATAGGACCGGTGAGGGAGAAGAGAATTACATTTTTTAAGCTCCAATTCTCAAGACTTCTTAAAGAATAAATTCTTTAACTCCAATTATCTCATTTCTTCGCTTATGATTCATAGGCAAGTCTTTGAGCTCTAGGATTTTTAGGTGATGACATAAAATAAACATGCCATGCATTGACTCTTTTAGCCATTATAAAATAAAGTGAGAGCATAAAATAAACATGAGATGCAACTTCTTTATTATCTTTAGAGATTAAGTGACAACTTGAAATTTAAACATGAAATGCAAGCTTGAAATTTAAACATGAGATATGCAAGTTCATTTATTTATTCTTGAGAATTTAGTTATGACATAAAATAAATATGGTTTGCAAGGCATAAACTTAAACGTGGATGCAAGTTCACTTGATCTCTTTACTAGAGCTCCTTCAAGACTTTAAGAGAATTATGTTTTCAACCCAATATATGTATCTTAGCAAGACAAAGTAAAAATACATATTTCATATTCAAACCTCAAGATAAAAACATTATTCTTTAAAGTTTTGCATTAAATGGAATGTTCAAGCTTTAGAGGCCTAACTTGTGATGGATTTACAACCCATATTCAAGGTCCTCATCATCAAGCCATCATTTCATTCCTTCCTAGGCCATTTGGCCGAAACCATGAAAGGAAAATAAGGAAAGAAAAACTGAAATTTTAGAAGCTTTGGAAACTAGTGAAACCTTCAAGTTTTAGAGATCTAACTTGTGAAAGCTTTGCAACCAACACTCAAGAATCTCATCATCAAACCATGGTCTCATCATAAGCTAGGCCATATGGCAAAAATACTTTAAAAAGAAAGGAAGAAGAAACTGAAAATGAAAACTTAAAAGAAAGCTCATGAAAACATCATTTTTGAGCTAGAAACATAACTTGTCTTAGCATAAAATGAACTTAGAAACACCTCCCTACCTAATTTGATTTGAAAGAAAGGAAGAGAACTTGGTTTCCTTGAGTGAAATGAAGCAAAATATCCTTGAAAAGCTGAAGGGAGAATTCAACCAAGAGAAAGAAAGAAAGAAAGCTTTTGGTGCTCCTAAGACTAGAATTTGTGTAAGTTATGAACTAAGCATCTAAACTATCTTCAAGCATGCCTATTTATAGAGATTTTGCAGCTCATAAATGGACAAAGGAAGGAAAGAAATCTGACCAAAAATTAGAGGAAAAAAATAAGGAAGAAAAATCATTTTGTTTGGTGGCTTAAAACATGGAATCATGTTTCCATGTTTTCATGATTCTTTGTTTTCATTCTTTGGATTTTTGTGTAATAATTTTCTGACTTATTACTCAATAATTTCGTGCATTACAGCCTTGTGGAAGAGGATTTTGTGTGTTCCATGTATTTTTTAGGTGTAGGCAAGGTATTCATGCAATTTAGAGAATTTACGGTTAAGGGTTTAAGTGAATTACTAAGCAATTTGGGTGTTTTAAGCAATTTTAGGTTCTAATCAATCTAAATAAATAATTTTGACTCTAGATTAGTAATTAGAATTTAATAAGCTTTAATTTGAGCCTAATATTGCTTAGGTTTCGTTAGACGAATCAAAAATCTCAAAATTTGTAAAACTTACAAGACAGGGGCAAAACGGTCATTTTACTTAAAAATTGCCCGAGACCACCCAGCTTAACCAATGGTTAATCATGGCTTAAAAACACCTTTTAACACATTTTAGTGAGGTTCGGGCTTAGCACGCAATCGAGTTAAAACGTAAGGGCGTTTTGGTCATTTCGCGTCAAGCTCAAAATTAGGATTCTTCTCCTCTATTAACACACATAACACAAACAATCCCTTATTAACATCAAAACATCCCCTTGAGGATGGGTGGGGCCCACGATCCTCATTTTGAGTAAAATAACCTCAGGGCATTTTGGTCATTTTACACGTACAGAAATTGGGGTTTGCAATACTTGCACAAATTGCTCCTAACTTCTTCTAACGTTATATTCCTTTATTAAGGATTGTTTGGTCTCAAATTTTATATAATATTTACCTACGGTAATTCGGTAATTCCTAATGATAGTAAAAATTATAGTAAAAATTGGGCGTTACAGTTGAAGGTATGGAATGAAAGGGATAGGTGTCTTCATGAAAAACCACATCTCTTGAGATGAGGAATTGTCTTGTCATAAGGTTGTATAACTTGTATCCTTTGTATCCTGGAGGATAACCAACAAAAACACAAGGAGATGCTCTAGGAGAAAATTTATTTCTCTTAGAGGGTAAGGTGGAAGCAAAAACAAGACAACCAAAATTCTTCATAGCAAGGTAATCAGGTAATTTGTTATATAACAATTGAAATGGAGATTTATCATGTGGTAGACTAGGAGAGTCCTATTGATTAAAAAGGTTGCAGGAGATAAACAATCACCCCAAAACATAGAGGAACTTTTGATTGGAAGTACAAAGATCTAGCCACATTCAAAAGGTGTTGATGTTTCTCTTATTATAGAATTTTGTTCAGGCCTTTCTACACAAGAGTATTGATGTATGGTTCCTTTGGAAGCAAGAAAATCTGTTAATGCTAGCTCTTTTGCATTATCAGTCTTATTACTTTTATGGTAGTGTCAAATTGAGTTTGAATCATGGAGAGAAATCAGTAATGATTTTAGGTGCTTGAGATTTATTCTTGATTAGAAATGTCCAAGTAAACCTAGTACAATCATCAACAATAGAGAGAAAAAATCTATGTCCTTTATATGTAGGGATATGATAAGGTCCCCATATATCAATGTGTATGAGATCAAAGGGTTTAGCAGAAAACTTTTATTAGAAACAAAGGAAAGTCTCCTCTATTTTGCAAGGGGACATACAGGACAACTATTTGAATGTCTATTGGAGTCTTTATGACTTTTACAAATGGGAATTATAGATTGTAATTTCTCTAATCTAGCTTTAGACAAGTGTCCTAGTCTAGTGTGCCACAAATTAGTAGGTTCAGCATTGCTAAAAAGCAGTTATTCACATCGGTAATAGCAGATTGCTCATTAAAGGTCTTCAAGAAATATAGTCTATTCCTCAGATCAGCCTTGCCAATCATCTAGAATTGTGATCCTGATTAAACAGGAATCAGATTTGAATAAGAAGGTGGAATTAGTGTTATGCAAGGCTGTGGATAAATTAACTTTAAAAGAGGGAATGTAAAGAACATCCTTAAGAGTAAAATCAGGTAATATGGTAATGTCACCAATGCCAAGAACAGGAATTTTAGATTGATCAAGGTAACATGACAAATATGTTATTAACAGGAACAAGGTTCTTAAAGAGTTTAATAGTGCATGCAATGTGTTTGGTTGCACCAGAATCCACAATCCAGAAATTATGCAAGGGTTGTGAATAATCATTTGAGGAATTACAGATTATACCTCCCATGGAATCAGCAGGATTATCAGGAGGCTTGGAGGCTTGATGCAATTGATTAGTCAGCATGGATAACAAGTTCTTGTATTGTTGTTTAGACATCCCAATATCTTGAACGACTTCTGCAAACTGGAAACTTGATTTGTAGAAAAAGTTTTGTTGTTAGCCTTCTTGCTTTTGAAGCCAGGAGGGTAACCAACAATTTTATAGCAGTTGTCTTTGGTGTGGCCTAAGTATCCACAATTAGAGCACTTTGGCCTATCTTTCTTGCCTTTGTCCTTGGACAACACAGTGGTTGTTTTCAGCAAATGCCATTTGCGATTCTTGAGAAGCTGTGGAAGATTGACCAACTGCTGCTGTTTTTCTTCTTGAAGCAGAAAGAGAAAAAGCCTTGGTAACATCTGGTAAGGGTTCTTGTAAGAGAATTTGACCTCGGATTACAGAGATGAGTCATTGAGTCCCATTAGAAAGGACACGAGGTATTCTTGTTTGTAAGAATCAAGTAGTAACCGAGATCTACCACAAGTGCAATCACAAGACGGTTTAAAGGAGTTTAATTCTTCCCAAACACTCTTCAATTTTGTATAATATTGACTAATGGAAGAGAGTCTTGAGAAAGAAGCATTAACCTCTTGCAAAGTTCAAAAATTCTTGGCCCATTTTGTTGGTGAAACCTTGTTTGCAGATCTTTCCAAACTTCTGCAGCAGAGTTGGCAAAAATGATGCTTTCAACAATGTCCTTTGAGACAGCATTGAGCAACCAAAACATGAGAATTTGGTTGTTGCGATCCCAGGCAGCATGAAGAGAAGGATCAGAAGGTCTTGGAATTGAGCCATCCAAGAAACCGAATTTGTTCTTAGCCGACAAAGCAATCTTGAAGGACCTGCTCCAAGATGAATAATTGGAAGTAAGAATGGACACCAGAATTAATCTTGGGTGATCAGAATAATGAAGGTAGTAGGGGCTTGAGGGATCATCATTGGGTGGAACATGCTCCATGCTTGTGAAACGAAAACAGCAAAGCAAAGCAGGAACAGAAAAGATGACAAAGATTGTCTAAGAGCAGAGCATGAGTAATATCACTGATACCATATTAGAAAGATGAATGAATGTTCTGTGTATTATTCATGAAAGGAAGCAAAAATATATACAGTTAGAGGAAGAGAGAAACATGGTTTTAACTGACTTCCTCATTAAGAAAATAACAAACTATTAACTAAGGTTACATCATTAACTTTGGTTACATGGACAGCAGTAACTGAAGTTGTAACTAACTTTCTAGTAAAGTCTAATATTGATTGCTTTCACTTATTCCTAGTTTTGCTTCCATTTCATCTCACATTTCTTGTTTTATATGTTGTATTTGTGCTTGAGCATTCTTCATAACTTCTTCAATAAGCTTTTGTGTTTGTATTTGAGAGCTAGTCCCAAAAAATCCGAAGGTACAACTCCTTTTCCATATGTGCTTACATGGCCATGGTAAGCTTTTTCAAAGACTTGGGAAAATATATCATCTTGGCCTGTGCTTTGCTCCAATGCTTCCGGATGTGAAGCTGTTGCCTCCTCAAGCTTTGATTGAAAATAAGAAGAGAAATTTTATTTTTTAATAAAACATATAATAATGCAGAAATTAGACATAGTTATAGAGATGCTCATACCACAACTCGTTTCCTCACTCACTGGCCTTCCATTCTTAGGCTTATAAGTTATCAAGAACATTTCCACCCGAGAGGGTTCAAACAAACACATGAGAAAAATAAACCAACTACACCAATGCAAAAAAGTCAACAGATAAGTTTTACCTCCTCTCACGTATTTCAGCAGAAGTCTTTGATCCTGTGGTATACATGCCTGTAATCTTTGCTCTACTATTCTTGTTCTTCCTACTTTGTTCCTTTAAAAAGAAAAATCCCACAATAGCAAACACATTAACGTAATCAAGGCAATAATAACAATAAAAAATTACATGTTAAGCCCGGATATATTTAAATCACCTTAGCCATATCAGATTTCCAGAAATTAATCAGAAACTTCCATTGTTCAATAGGAATAATTGATGGTCAATTATTTAAATTGTGCTCATCTGACATGTTTTCCTTAAAATACTTCTTCTTCATACGACTTTTGTGAGTCCTCCAACATGCGGATATAGTATGCAAAACCCACTTTTTTGCAGGTTCCCCAATGTCAAACTCTGATTGCACCATAGCATATATGAAAATTAATATATAGTTTCCAATATCAATTAAAGGGGAAAATGACTAAGATAAAGTGTACAGATACTATACCGTGACTGTTTTCACATGTTCTCCCAATTCCCCTTAAGTTCATGCCAGCTTAAGTGATTTAAGGGAACAAGATGTGCATTTCTGACCAAAGTCCCCAAATAATTGACTAATTCTGCCGGTTATCACCAAAAGGCTTGCCGTGCACGTCCAATGTAACAAGCAAGCGATCTCCATGAGTCTTAAGGCATTTTGCAGGACCCCTTTTCTTTCTACTAGCAGAACCTGTCATTGTTTGATTGGAATGCTAAAGGTGTTTGACACGGGCTTGATGCAATGTCCTCACCTCGCCAAGGATTTCTTTCGTAGAGTTGCTTGGCCATGAAACCTTACGCTTCTTAGTCAACTGAGATGCAATAGGAGATTGATTGGGGCTTAAACCAAATTGCTCCACTTCCCCATAGATGATATCTGCCACAGAGCTACTTGGCCATGAAGTTTTCCCCTTCTTGCTTGCGAAAACACTGTAAACATCAATTTAAATATGATTTATATGATGATCTACCTAAACCAAAAGAAGTAAGAAACAGAGCAATTAGCATGAACAAAGTGAACAGAGCAAGTTTTTTTATGCGCTTTTGTAGCCATTCCTCAAATGCTTTAGGTGGCTGTAGAGTAGTGTGCATATATGCAGCAAATAAAATAAAACTCGTAGTAAGCACATGGTGAAAACAGTAAAAATGTGAGGTAATTTGTGTTTAAATGTGTAGGCATAACAATAAAAATATTCTACTGATAAAAACAGATCCAAAAGCACATGATAAGCATAGCATAAGGATAAAAACGATTCCAGCAACGCAAATGGCAACTTAGAGAGACTCAATAAATAGGAAGTCATCTCACTCATCCCAAACGCTACCCCATGCTCTAAGTCCAACTTCAGACGCCTATGAGTTTGAAATGTAAATCTAGCTCAATGCTTCAGCAAGAAACTAGGAATACTGAATTTTCTTTCTTCCATAAGCAAGAAAGCTAAGCTACTGATCACCAGGATAAATCATTGTGAGACTTAGTTGTATGCTTTTTTCCTGCAAAAATCTTAACTAAAAACATGTTTTTACTGCTCTAGTAACTAAGTTTGCAAAGGCAACAAAAATGGGCTAAGGAGACATGTACTAACATGATAAAATGGAGTTTGAGCAATATCTTTCAGATCAACAGCATGCAAAGTTGGGATATAATCACAGTCACTGTCAGGGAAAACAAGGAAATGAAATCCACATCCACATGTATATAAAAGAGTAAAGCCACAAATTGCTCCCAAAATTGTAAGCATTGGTCAAAATACCGTGAGTAGCTTTAAACCTTCCAAGAACCTGCAAAGATTTTGCTTTTAGGAAGACGGCTTCTAACAATAAGGCAACAGCATGTATAAACATTTGCGGTTCATCATAATTCTGGGAATGTCTCTTACGGCGTTCTCTGCTTCTGGAAAGGGCAACTTTGATTTTGGGAGTCACAGCACCTATATCTATTCCTTCAAAGACATGTAAAGCAGCTACTAAATTTCCTTTCTGGTATTCATATCTTCCTAGAAGAGCTCTAGCTACCTGCAGATTACAGACTTATTTTTATTTAAATGAAAATGGTAGCCATGACCACTAATTTAAGTCAAGAAAAGAAAACATAGAGAGTATGCAGACTTTACTAACTCAATGTAAATTATCAAGTAAGTCCCAGAAAATATTTGCTGGTTTGGTTGATAGAGTGAACCAAACCAAATTTGGAATCAGTTTAAAGTTTTGAACCAGTTTAAATTGATATCAATCAGCGAACCAGTTTGAAAACCAGTTTAAAACCGGCTTCTGATCCAGTTTGTGAAATCAATTTCGAAACTGCTTTTTATATGCTTGGAATGATAGAACTGGTTTTTTGCACCTGACGCACAAGCTACTCTCATACAAACCAAATTGTCCAAACCAAATTTAAACCAGTTTAACAAAATCTGAACCAACCTTACAAACTAAGGTTCCATAGAACTTTTTAACTGAAGCAGTCACCATTAAAGAAATCTTAACATCTAGAACATATCAATCATGTATCAGGTTTCTGCTGATATGAGATTTTAGTGATGAACCTTTGCTTCCAAAACCCACGTCAAAGAAGACTCTTTTGAAGGAACTTCAATAAGCCAAACCTATAGACCTAAAAGAAACAGGGTAGTTCAGAAAAACTCAATCAAGCAAAACCAATCATTGATCCAAACCTCAATAATTTCCAAAACCCAACTCAAAAACACTGCACACAGAACTTACGTTGAACTTCACCAGGCTAAACCCAAATCAACACATCCAAAAATTCCTAAAAAAGACACACACACACACAAGTGAACCAGTTAATCTATGAATGATCAGAATGAAACATACCAAATTGACCACTCCGTTCCACTCAATTCTGGCAACAAAGCGCTCTGAACCCAACAGCAGCAGAAGACAGAGTCCACACACAGTGACAGTTTTGGCAGCAGCCAGCCATTAGCATTCAAAAATTCTGTGTATATATATAACTATTGTTCAGTTAGGACGAAAAATAAACACGCAATCCCAATGCTGCAAATGCATGAATGATATCTAAAAAGGGGTACCTTTGAAGAAAAAATGACCTGGTAAGCAAAGAAATTTCGTCAAAACGGTAAGTAATCCCATGACAGACTCTCAGAAACCATTTACTTTATCATCACTAGCCTTACTCTTAATTTTAGGTGCATTCAAATATATTGTTGTATTCTATCAGACACACACACAAGCAAATCAATCACCATTTCACAACAATAGCTGAGAAGACTACGAAATTAAGCCATCAATTTTGGAATAACAGATCACTTCAACTTTGGAAATCGTGATCCTAATGCCCAAAACCAACTTTGATTTGGGGAGTCACAGCACCTATATCTATTCCTACAAAGACATGTAAAGCAGCTACTAAATTTCCTTTCTGGTATTCATATCTTCCTAGAAGACCTCTAGCTTCCTCCAGATCACAGACATATTTTTCTTTAAATGAGAATGGTAGCCGTGACCACTAATTTAAGTCAATAAAAGAAAACATAGAGAGTATGTAGACTTTACTTTCTCGTCGTCCATGGCGTCGATCTTCTTCTCTTTCTATTCTGAGTTCAGTTATGAGAGTGAGAAACTGAAATCTCAACTCTCTCTCTCTCCCCGGTGAAGAGTGTAGAGTTGGTTTTGATTTTTCTGTTTTTTTAACTGTTTGAAGAGATGAAACGGCGTTATTTAGAGGTAGTAGATAGAGCGGCGCAGGGGAAAGCACTGATGTTCACCATTAGAAATGGGACGCGTGCTTCGATTTTAAAATTGTTGTCTCAAATATCAGTTGGTAACACTAAAGTGTTACCGGTTTTAAGGTGGGCCCGAATGTTTGGCGCCACAATGAACCTCCATTTTCTTACCCGCCGCAGATCTAAGTTTCTTGTTTTTACCCCAAGAGCATCTGAAATTTGATTTTGTACCCATTTAATTCTGTCCTGGGCATGACATAGGCAGTTACTGGTTGGGAGTAGGCTTTGAACTTTGAAGGACAAACAGAGCAATTGCAAAGGAAAGAGCCACCGTATTTGGGTGCAAATTTTATATTTCTTAATTCTTACTGCATGATGGACAAAAAATGGTAATCAACTTCAAATTTTTTATAAGTTTAACAACAAATACTTTTCAATGAATATATGCAATAAAGATTTATTACATGACATATTTATTCTACAAATAACTTCAACAAATAATTGATACTAAATTAATTATATCCATTAATAAATAATATATTGAAACCCCATATTCCAACTTGACTAGTATTCTGTAGATAAATTAGTCTTTAAGAATTAGGTTTATTAGATTTTATATTACTTGCATCTAAGATGAGGGAATTTTAATATTGCTTGTTTGTTAAGTAATCACTTTTTTTCCCTTTGCTTAAAAGAATCTAATCAAATATAAATACTAAACCTTAAACTCTAAATCGAAACATATTGCTTCATTACATTTTTTTTCTTGCCTGCAATGAATATATTTAATAAATTGAATATATGTTTACCTATATAAATTTAAATAGATTAAACTAGTTGATCCCCTAAAGATATATATGATGATGTCAATTAGTTCATAAAAGAATTTTGGCATCAATTTGGTATTAAAATATATACACAATATTAACTTGGTCCCTAAAAGATTTTTGGCATCAATTTTGTATCTAAAGATACATTTGATATCACTTTGGTACTTGAAAAATATATGTGACATTCAATAAGCTCATGAATTTATAGAATCGACAAATCAAATAGATATCGCATGCATGTTTTAAGGCTCAAGGTCATATCACATGTATGTTTTAGCAATTAAATTGATATAAAAAAATTCTAAGGACTTAAATGATATTACGTATATTTTTCAATGACTAAATTGATGTAAAAAAATCATTTACTAGATTTTCCATTTAAATATTAACTTAATTTTATCAAATCATATAATTTTAAAGTAACATCTTTTTCCAAAACATCATCACAAAGTATTTTAAAGTAATCTCTAATCTTTAAAATAATGTTTTCTCTTATTTTCATTTATCACCACCAGAATTTTACCTCCTATGGAGCCATGCTATTGTCACATTTATGTCCTCTATTTGTCCATTGATGAATTCCGTGAGAGAATTCTTGATGATTTCTGGAGTGAAATTGAATTTGTATTGAAATGTAAGTGTTGCCATTCATTGAAATAGTAACGTGTGGTTGTCGTTTGGTATGCAAGCAAGATGTGGAAGATTGGAACAAACAACTTGTTAAGGTATTCAGCGCTGATATATTTGGTCATTGACCGTCACAACATATCCTTTTCTTGAATATGCGTAGTTGACAAGGAAGATGCCTCACAAGTAGACGGCGACTTTGAAGCAATATCATTGAGACAGTATCTTCTGTACAAGAAAGTTTGGGTCATATCTTTGTGTCATTCATGCGGCGAAGTTGGGCTTCAAGGTGTTTTCTAAGGTTCAAGAATTGTGCTATGGTCACTATAGTTTATCTTTGCTTATATTAGGTCCATGAAAATCTGCATTTAGTGCTGTGTAAATTTGAGCTTGATATAGCTATTTAAATAAGACACTTTTAAATATATTAAAATAATAAATTGTTTGTCCACATTAAGGAAAAAGTTTAAGGAAAAGTTGAACTGAAAACCTTGCTTCCCTATGTGCAGGAAAAGTTTAGGCATCTGGTTGTTTTAGAAGCTGAAGTAGACAATCCAGGAAAAAATTTATTTTTTATACTTATATTTATTTTCAAGAGATGTATTTCCCTGATATGTTTTCAAGATTCAAGTATGTATTTTGAAATGTAGAACTGTGCCTAAGGATTTATGTAGTGAACCAAAAATGTATTAATGTTTCAACTTTCAAGAATTTAAATCGATTTTTAATTTATAACCATGATTAGAAGATGGAACAGTTTACCCTTTTATGAAAACAGATTTGATTAAGACATTTTCAGAATTATGTATTCTAAACACCTTAGTTCTAATGAATTTAAATATTATACTTTAATTAGAGAAAATGATAATGATTTAGAAGAAACATCATATTTTAAGTATAATATTATATATATTTTATGCATTTAGAGAGACACGTCACCTAATAGGCTTATGTGGATTAGACTCTCACGTGCCGATCACGTTCCAGGACGGGTTGTGACAACACTAGCAATGCTCTATCCTAAAGAAGGCATAGTTTTTTAAATTATCCAATAAATTTACATAAGTGAAATCTATAATACTCCTTAGAGGTGAAGATGATTCTAAAATTAAAAATTTTGCTGGAATTTCAACTTCTGATGTTGTCATAGTCAATTAAAGTTTTCATCTCCAATTTGAACTATCCAGTCTAGGAATAATCTCAATTTTGGATCTATAGAGGAAGAACTTGTTACTTGTAACCTCATATTTTTTGAAGGCTTAAGAACCTTGCAATGCGGCCACAAATTTGATGAGTTTATGATGACATTTACAATTTCTTCTCTTGAACCTCTTGGAATAACTAGAAGTATCTAGATAAAGTCTCCTCCAAGGACAATAGTTTTTCCACAAAATGGTTCATCTTTAGACTTATTGTTTGTGAATCTCAAAATATCTCTCCTTGTACGATCCAACACCTTAAAAGCAAACTATTTACCGTGCATGATTCATCCCATATAATGAGACTTGCTTGTTGAAGGCTTTGTTAGGACTTCCTTGCTTGATAGTACATGTTGACAACTCAGGAAGTGTCAATGGAATTGAAAATCTAGAATGAACTGTCCTTCCATCAGGTAAAAGCAATGAAGCAATGCCACTAGATGCAACATTCAAAACAATTTTGCCATCGATATAACAGTGATAATATTCTTAAATGAATGTTTTCCAGTTCCTCCATAACCGTATACAAAATAAAACCACTTTTCTCAGGAGTTATTGAGTCCATTATACTATCATAAATTATCTTCTGATCTTCATTCATTGAAGATAAGTGGCCTTCAAGATCAACAGACAATTGCTCTCTATCATTGTTTAGCTCTTCAGCTAAGAAATGGTTTTGAAATGGTATGACATGGACTGGAAATCTTTCAAAGACCTTCCATTTGAATTAAGTAACTTTTCAATTTCAATCAAACATAAATTCTTCATCTCTGAACTTGGGATAGAAAGATCTAGGAAAAGAAAAAAGTTTTTTTAATAACAATATGAAACTCTCAACTTATTATAAAAAAATTCAATATTTATCTTTAAAATTTGGAAGTATAATATTAAAATCGCTGAAAAAAATTAAATGATAATTTAAAGCATACCTTTGTTCTTATTATTCGTTCTCTATCATGTAAGATTCCATATGCTAAAAGTTCCCAAATATGCTCCCATACAGGTTGCAATCTACTTATTGTGTTTGTCACTAATAATATAACAAAGAGTTTCCTTAGTTAATTTTTAGATGCTAACTCTGTAGCTTCTTTTATACCTTCAATAAATTTATTGTTCAAGAAATGTATGAGAAAATACTGAAAATAATTGTGAGGACCATAAATATCATACTAATAATAAAGAACTGAAATCCAAAAAAAAAAAAAAAGAAAGCTAAAGTGAAAAACAACCAATAAAAATAGTAAAGAAATTATTATACTTTCAATAAATTCATTGTCATCCGCTAATAACCCTAATGCATGACATGCTTCTTCAAAGATTAGTGTACTAAATTACGTACTTTCCTTAAACTTTGGTAACTCGTACATCCTCTCTAAAAGTTAATAGCAACCTCAAGTAGTACAACTCATTGTTCAGGAGGTATGTATTGAACCTTATTGAATGTCCTTACTTCCTAGGGAACCATTCTTGCTTTGCTTTGTTGTACGAAATGGCTTGGAAACTCAGGCATAGGTTAAATCTCTTCCTTGGGTAAGAATTGTTTGCAACCATCCAATCCTCAAACATAGTCTTTTTTCCATTATTCTTTTGAACAACATCATCAATTCAGTCGATGTCTCTAAAAACAACCAATTGCTGATTTGGAAGATGAAAGCTTAATCTTTGAACAGGAGGCCATCTATGATGTATGTCAAATGCGAGAATTCTCCATAAGTTTCACACACAGAAAGATAGTTTTTTTATCTTATTACCACCCAATTATAGGATCTCCTGTTGGTTGTGTCACTGCAATTGTAACTCTATCCGGTCCTTTATTAACATAGTTGAAGAGATACTTAATCGAATTTGACTTGTTCCAATATTCAATGTTGATATGAGCTTGATAATTCATCAATAATTTTGGATCGTAAGGAACAAAAAATTTGTTGCCCAAGACAATGTCCTTTCTTATAGTGGTTACTCCCGTATTCATCAAATGATGCGCTTTCTGCAAAATTTTGAGCATTTTCCATCAATCATACATGGTGATTTTGGATCAGCCATGCCCAAGGACCATGCATCATTAATTTAGTAACATCCTCAAATAGTCGAGGATATTTTTTTGGTAGCTCAAGGATATTACACGATAAATAGATTCAGTGTTATAAGCTTATCATATGAGTGCAACCATAATAGAATATGCGCATGAGGCAACCCTCTCTTTTGAAACCCAATTGTATACATACCTAAACATAACAAAAATCCACTTTGCCTTAATATAAACTACATTAATGTAAATCTGTATTTATGTTTTATTATAATATTTTAAAAAGTGAAAATGACTTATAAATAATGAGTAATATTATTACCTGATAACTTTTCCAAACATACACCCCTTTTTAAGTCAGTTAATATTTGATCCAACTTTATTTGGAAGACTTTGCAGGAAATATTAGGTTAATCTTCTACTTTAATATCCATATCTCAAACAAATCTTACTATTTCTGCCCATTGAGGATTGCAGGTAACCTAACAAATAAATTGGATATCCATACCTTTTACAAACAGTCATCGTATCCTAACAATTGTTAAATATGTGCCTCATCTCCCAGGAAAAGATGAAGGTAGAATAATGCACATTCCTTAGCTCGGATCCGTTTCACCTCTCAGAGAGCCTCCTTTAAGCCATTCAAAATGTTAGATCTAATCACGTTTTGATTTAATCTCACCCACTGGATTCTTTGTGCTTCAATCATCGTGTAGGCATCAACCAAGAATTGTTGGAATAATCTTCGAATCGTAAGATATTTCCATGCTCTACTTGTCTTTCTTTAATCATCATATCTATTCGAAAAGTTAAACAACCATTTTATTAAATCATATATAGTAACTATTAACATTACTGATAGTGATAACAAAGGCCCTTGTTCATGTGTCTTCTAAATATTCTAATAACATGTATAGCATTCTTATAGGAACGAATAAAGTAATGTACCTATATTTTTTCTATCACGTTTTCATTGTATTTGTATCTTTCTTTGCATTCGAGCTTGTTTTGGGTTAGAAAAGAAATTACTGTTATTGTTGTCCATCACCTTCTAATATTGAGGGTGAAGATAAAATGGCTGAATAATGGAATGTTGTAGTAAATGTCTTTGCTATATAATGAGCATTTGTCTCCTTTTAGTAAATCTATACACTAATATAAAGGGAATTCTTCCTTTTGGTGTCCAATTTTATTTTCCAATTTTACCCCTATATATAATTAGTTTAAGAAGTATTCATGGGGCTAAAATTCTAATTAAGTTACACAATTCTAATTCTTCTCCCCATTTTGCATGGTGTCTCCTCACATTGTGCCTCTCTTTGTTTTCTTTTCTACTTCTTTATTCACCCATTTTTATCACCATGATTGACGGTTTGCTTCCAAAGATTTATCATGAGTGGCATTGAATACGAGTATAACTTTTCATTGAGATTACTATGTGGAAAGTATACTTTGTAGCGAGAGGGGAACACATAAGAGAGAGAAAGAAAGGGTTAGTGATTTAGTGTGGTATCAACAATGATCAAATGGGTGTTGTAGTTGAACGTGTGTTTTGGGCTTCGTTTCTTTGGTAGATTTGCTTGATTTACTTCACCTAGGTTTCAATCCTTCACTTCTTCAAATTTTTTCTTTGTCTTTGCGCATAACTTGATGTGAGGTTTTCGTTATCTTTGGGATCAAAAGGTTTCTTATTTGTTTGTTCACATTGGGTGTTGGTCAATTCATGTGTTTAGTCCTTTTATCGATTACTTATTTCTTTTGTGTTGTCATGGGATGTGGAATGTATGGATATTGCTTGAGTGGGAAGTATATACAATGTGATGCAGGCTTATACTCTTTGGCGTATTGATATGGTCATCTTATTATTTGTATTGATATATATATATAGAGGTGTATTGTGTTCATTTGGAATATATCTATATCATCTATTGTGTTTCATGAATGTAAAAAGTGTTATTTTAAAAATTATCTTTGTACTATAGCAGTGTCTATGAAGAGACCATCTAAGTTTCATAAAGTAGGAGCCTCCCTAAAGCCTTAGCTTAAGTTTTACAATTGGGAATGAATTTCACTATATGATGGATCGAAGTTAATGTCCATTGGTTTGGTAAAAAAATAAAAAAGTTTGTAGGCATAACAATTTGTCTAGTAATTGTAACGAAGATGTTAGTGTCTCTATCAATACACATGGAGCAGAGTGTCAATAACACACAAAAATGGGGTAAATTTATCTTTGTATAAGATTGGAGTTGTGTGCAATAAATCCAAACTTCAAGAGTAATTTATGTTATTTACCCCTTTTTTTAATCAATTGCTGATTAGTTTAAATCATTCTTTACTCATTGCAATTAGGAATGTTAACTTTTTGTCCCATTTGTCTAATAAAGATAGTTTTTGAAACAAAAATAATAATTCCTATTTGCAAAAACGAAATTCCTATTACTATATTATTTAAAATTAAAATATTTTAATAATCAATTCTATTTAATTGTATTGGTACCAAAAAATAAAAAATGCGACTTGACAGGCACGATAGTGCCTGGCAAGTGCTAGTAAAATAAAATTTCTAATTTATTTGTTATAGTTAATGTATTTATTATAATTAATGAAAGATGATCAATGAACTTGATTTATGGAAAATGTAATCAATTCAAATTCTCTCATTTCATTTATCATTTGTATCTAAATTAAATTAAATATAAAATATAAAATATATAGAATTGCATTGTAGAATCAGATAATTAATAATCATATTGAAAGTAATTTGTTTAAATGTTTAAATTAAAAGTAGAATTGCATTATGTGATCAAATAAGGCCATCTCATGATATATCATTGAATTGATATATTCTGCCTTTAAATCATTACATTATTCATATCTATACCATTAAACAAAATGGATTGAGTTTGAAAAGTATTTTGGTGTCTCCAAAGTGAATTGACCTTTTCTTTAAGTTCTCTATAGTCTGTGTTAAATTTATTTTCATGTTCCAACAAAATATTTAGATAGCCCAAAATTCTCGCAACCTGATCACTTTATCTTCCGTCTATATATCCCACGTTTATGCATCAGTTTCCAATCTTTTTTTAGTAATAGGAACGCCATGCGCCCTTCTATTTCTTTTCCTTCAAATTTTATCAACAACCCATCCATCCTTAACCTTGAACCATGAAGCATCCACAGAAAACCTCTCATAATTTCCTTAACTGGTTGGTGAAGGCGATGAAGGCAGAAGAGAATGGCCAACCGCATCATCCCCATTTGGTTCAATCATCATATCTCTCTTAAGGGCGGAACCAAAGAAGCAGAAACAAAGAAGAAGAAAGAACCAAGCGCACTGCAAGGCATCGTTTCATAGCTTTGAGGTTCTTCTCTCGTTTATCTCGCTTCATCTTGAATCAATTTCATGATTTTCTTTGTTGTTGATTCTTCTTTAAAAGGGATTTATTTTGTTTGTTCTTTGAATTGAAGCTTGGTTTTTTATTTAATATACCCAATTATAAAATTGGGGTACATGTAACATGCTTTGCACTTAAATAGTTAATTACAACCATTTATTCTTTGTTAGCCTATGTAATACTAGAAGGAAAATGTAACACCCCTTGGTAGCCATTTATGCAGGGTAGTATGGTTATTTGACGCAAACTCTATTGTCTATCTATATCGCTATACATAGCTATAGAATATAATAAAGGAGATTGAGTTGACATAACTAATTACTTTTCTTACTTTGGGGCATTGAATATGGTTACAAGCGGGGAGGAATGTTAGGGATAAAGATAGAAGTAGAGATAAAGTTAGTTAAAGCTTTCTGTTAGTTGTTTTGTTATTAGCCTTCTGTTATGACAGTTAGACCATTAGCTTGCTCAACACACCTTGTAATACAATGTATATATACCCTTGTATCAGAACTTTATTCGTCAATGAAATCATCACTATGTTCAGAAGCAATACACATCCTTTTCTTCTTTCTCTCAAGTTCAACGAGCTCATCCTTCACCCTCACTCCATATCACAGGTCTAATACCTTACATGGTATCAAGCTGCTGATCCATGGAAACCACCCAAGCTTCCACCTTTGTCCAAAACCTTTTCCAACCCAATAACATGCAAACTAGATGAAGATAACTACTACTCATGGAGACATCAAGCCTTGGCATGCATCAAAGAAAATAAGCTGAAGAATCATCTAGATCTAAAGAAGATTCCCTGTGCTATGCCAGAAGCTGATCAAGAAGCAAATGTTGAAACTCAAGCTTATTTGGAATATGAACAACAAGATCAACATTTGGTGTCATGGCTCCTCATGTCCATGGACTCCAACTTCACAAACAGAATGGTATGTGTTGTGATTTCACTCATGAGATTTGGCATAAGTTTGAAGATTATTTTGCTGCACACACAAAATCCAAGATAAAGTAGTTGAAAACTTAACTGAAGTCTATCAAGAAAACTGAAGAAACGCAAAATACATTGCAAAGGTCAAGAAGGTAGTTGATTCACTTGAAGTTCTGGTGCCTTATCGAATGAAGATCTAATGGAGGTAATTCTTGAAGGTCTTGATGAGGAATATAGTGCATTCATTACAATGACTATGTCTAGAGTTGAACCTTTCAAGATTAGTGAGTTAGAAGCATTATTGATAGCTCAAGAAGATGCTCTTGAAAAATTTAAGAAAGTTGAGCTTGGTTCGTTCAAGCAAATGTGGCACAAGGGGGCATGCAACCACCAAGAAATAAAGATGGGATGCAAGTTGTGAGAGGTGGTCACACTGGAACAAAGAGAGGAGAAGTTTCAGAAGTAGAGGAGGCAATCTTGGAGTTCTAATTGCCCTCAATGTCAACTCTATGGCAGGATTGGCCACATTATTTGGCAATGCTACCATAGATTTGACTAGAACTTCCAGAATTTTCAAAGTCCCATGCACACCAACAACCCTCCTCCACCCTTGAGTGCTTTTCACAATCCCAACTCAAGCTAAAACCCAAGAGCATATCTCACCATGCTAGCAACTCTCACAAACATCTCCTGGTACCCAATTCGTGTGCATATCATCACATCACCTTTGATCCTCAGAATTTGATTATTGGGTCAGAATTCAATGGTTCTGAACAAGTGTTTATAGGTAATGGGTCAAGGTATAAAAATTGCACACATTGGCAGATCACACCTTCACTCTAAACTCACAAACTCCACTTTTACACTTCACAACTTACTCCATGTTCCTTCATAACCAAAAATCTTTTAAGTGTCTCAAAGTTTGCACATGACAACAATGTTTTCTTTGAGTTTCATGCTGATCACTTCTATGTCAAATGTCAGGTATCCAAAGATATTCTTCCAGGAACACTTAAAGAAGGCCTATATCACTTTGATAATGTAACCATAGCATCAAACCCCATTCTTCTCTTATCTTATATAGCATAACAATAAAACCTCTTTGTATGATGTTTGGCACAAAAGATTGGGCCATCCATCACCTAGAATTGTAAATCTTGTATTGAAAATGTACAATCTCATTTATTCAAGCAATAAAAATTTTGATTTTCTGCCTAAGTCTCTCTGTGATGCTTACTATGGGCAAATTACATCAACAACCTTTTTCTAATTCTGTTACTTTATATAATGAACCATTGCAATTGGTATATCCTTATTATGGGGACCATCCCCTTCACCTAGTAATTCAGGTTATAGGTACTACATATGCTTTATTGATGCATACACAAAATACACATGCATCTACTTTCTAGGCAATAAGTCTCAAGCCTTCCAAGCCTTTTTCCAATTCAAACAAGCCATGGAAACCAAAATAGGTCACAAACTTAAAGCCCTACAAACTAATAATGCTCGTGAATACCTATCCTATAACTTTACCAATTTCTCACAACAAATGGAATTTCTCATAGATTGTCATGCCCCTACACATACCAACAAAGTGGTAGTCCAGAAAGAAAGCATAGACACATCAGAAGTAGGTTTAACCCTCTTAGCCCAAGCAAAAATGCCTCTAAATTTCTGGATGAAGCCTTCCTCATACATAGACTCCCTTCACCTACAACTAACAACACCTCACCATTTGAACTCCTAACCCACCAAAAACCATATTATAACTTTCTCAAAACCTTTAGCTGGACATGTTACCCTCTTTTAAAACCTTACAACCAGCATAAGCTAGACTACAAATCCCATAAGTGCCTATTGGCTATGCAAGCAACCAAAAAGGATATAAGTGCCTATCATCATCTGGAAAAGTGTTCATTTCCAGAAATATTGCATTTGATGAATTAGAATTCCACACTCTACCTTATTCCCTACACTACAGAACCATGTCACACTACTAGCACACACACCACAAAACCATGTCACACCACTGCTCCTTCCCACTCACACATCACACATTCTACACCTAGCCTCACTTCCCAAATGAATACTGCCAATGAAACCTTCCCTCAATCACCCAGTCATCCTAATCAAGCCAAAATGCACCTACCAATACCGCATAATTATCTCCTTACCCTGCACTGTATCTCATGCTGAATAATAGACATTCTACCTAGTGGTTTATCTATAGGAAATACCATAGCCTCAAGTCTGAAAATCATAGAACCTACACTCCAGAGGCCACCAATACTAATCTAATGCAAACTAGAAGCAAGAATGGTATATTCAGGTCCAAAACATATGCAACAACTTGTCATCCATGGTTAACGTGATCTGAACTCAAGAACCATCCTTAGTTTCTTAAGCTCTCTCTGCAACATATTGGGAAAAGGCTATGGATGAGGAGTTTCAGGCCTTGTAAGAAACAACACTTGGACTCTGGTAGACCTCCTAGCCACTCCAAGCCCATAGGTTGCAAATGGGTTTTTCGCATAAAGAAACACCCTGATGGATCAATTCAAAAATACAAGGCCCGTTGGTAGCAAAAGGATTCCACCAAAGGGAAGGCTTAGACTATGACCAAGTCTTTAGCCCTGAGATCAAGCCAACAGCGTTAAGTCATGTTGTCCATTGCTCTCTAAAGATTGGAGCATTAGACAATTTGACTTAACAATGCTTTCCTAAATGGTGACCTTCATGAGGATGTATTTTGGGTTCAACCCGAAGGCTATGTATCCTCTCAGCCACTTCTAGTTGGAGCTACAAAAAGCCTTACATGGCCTCAAACAAGTCTCTAGAACTTGGTTCTCAAAGCTTAGTTCTACTCTACAACAGTTTGGTTTCTCTGGTACAAGATCTGATCCCTTCTCTTTACTAAATTCACTCCCTCCTCCACTACCTACATCCTAGTGTATGTGGATGATATTCTCATCATTGCAATGCACAAGAGATTTCAACCCTTATCTCTGAATCTCAACAAGGTCTTTATTCTCAAGGATCTAGGTGAAATTAATTTTCTGGAATTGAGGCAACCAAAATAGCAACTGGTGCCATGCTATTAACACAGACAAAATATGTCAAAGAGCTACTTAAAGCAAATATGCATGATGCAAAGGCCATGCCCACTCCAATGATCTCAAGTGCTAAGCTTTCTGCCCATGGGGGCGAACACTTCTCCATCCTACTCTCTCAGGCTCGTGGTTGGTGGCCTACAATATGCCACCATCACAAGACTTGACATCTAGTATGTTGTTAGCAAAGTGTCTACTTATGCACTCCTCCAAGACTAGCATTGAAGGCGTAAGCGAATATTGCATTACCTAACTAGGATTATAGATCATGGCCTCAAGTTCCATCCATCCAGTGAACTACGAATAATAGGGTTTGTGACTTTATCGGGTTCTGACATAGATGACCGCAAGTCAATAACTGGGTATTGTGTTTTCCTTGGGCCAAACCTTGTATCATGGTCCAACAAGATGCAAAGTACTATATCTAGGTCCAACACTAAGCTGAGTTTTGAAGTATAGCCTCTCTAGTAGCTGACATCACATGGCTTCAGTCCTTTTGTCTAAATGCAGATTTCATGCCCTTTCGTCCTATCCATCTTTTGTGTTGACCAAAGCACAATGTTACTAGCGCAAACCCCATCTCACAGTCGCTCAAAACACTTTGAACTTGACTTGCACTTTGTCAGGGACAAAGTTGTTCAAGCAGATCCATGTGCAACATATTCCTTCACATGTTCAAATTGCTGTGTGTTAACCAAGCCATTATCCTCCTCTACCTTCCTTCAGTTGAAAGACAAACTAAGAGTTGAGCCTTACCTATCCCTTAGTTTAAGGAGGGACATTAGGGATAAAGATAAAGAGAGATAAAGTTAGTTAAAGCTTTCTGTTGTTGTTTTGTTATTAGCCTTCTATTATGACAGTTACACCATTAACTTGCTCAACACACCTTGTAATACAATGTATATATACCCTTGTATCAAAACTTTATTCATCAATGAAATGATCACTTTGTTCAGAAGCAATACACATCATTTTCTTCTTTCTCTCAAGCTCCAACAGCTCATCCTTCACACTCACTCCATATCATAGGTCTATACCTTACAAGGAACAATTATTGTCACGGTGGGTCAACTAAGATAGGTTTCTAAAGTCTTTGTGTTTCCCTTCTTTACAGGAAATCCTAGAAGGGTTGGTGTAGTTGAGAGAAAGTGTGAAAAGGCCAGTGAAGAAGATGCAATGCTTAAAAGAGGAGGCAAGGAAACTTGCAACATCATTGGTACATATTGAGTACTAAAATTCCTAACTTTGAAAGGTATGCATTAATTTATGAAGTAAATGTAATGTATAGAGTTCATTAAAGATTTTAAACTATGATTTTTTTCCCTTTAGAACTTATTATGAGAATGAATTGGAGTATAAAATATCAGGAGTTTGAAGCAGGCATCAAGTCATGGAATTATAATCTGCGAAAGCCTTAGAAGATGGAGGAATGTGATTTGTAAAATAATAAATGTAGTCATTATTACTAAAGGAATGTAGGACCTTATATTTTCATGATGTTTCTTCTTCAGCATGATATTGTGAGTGGAGGGAATAAGTTGATCATTGTCCGATAATGAAAGTAAGAATTTATATTTGCAATAAATACACACCCAGTTTTTAAATATTTTTCCCACCTCCACATTGTAACCTTTTTACAGGAAAACATTGGCAGGTGTGAAGTCAATTCTACTGGTTCCAAGACGGCCTATCTTTTTGAGTTAGTCCTGATTGCCTTTCATAGTTGCACATAGCTATGCTCACTGCCATAAATTTGCATTGTTAATTAAATTTGATCTCATTTGTTCCATATTCATATAGTTGGATGAGGCTTGGTTGTTGTTGATGTACTAAACATCTAACACGTTCCTTATTAAATAATGGGCATGCTAAATGAGGTCTTTTTTTTAGGGTATATGCAAGCAATTTTTTTCGTGAAATTTATGATGGTCAGTTGTTCATAAAGTTGAAAAAGGGTTCAATTTTCCTTTCCAAGGATCAATGGGTTGGTTATCTTAATTCTTATGTGACACTTTCATTACTAAATAGTTCTGTTGTGAGATGTTTGCATTTTACTTTGTTTTATATCTTGCAGTTGATTATAACAAGGAACTGGAGAATAAACACTAGGACTTAGAAGCGGGCGTCAATTCATGGCATTATAATCTACTATTGAGCATGATAAAGCTTTAGAAGATAGAAGAATGCGATTTGTAAAATAGGGCTCTTTGCATAGTAACCTTAATTTATTTCAGTTTATGACTTGGTTCCTTCCATGACTTGATTGAATTAAACAAACAAGTTTGCATAAAGAGATTATTTCAGTGTGCATATATTTATGTTTTGTTGTTGGAGTTCTATGCATTCGCTATAGTTTTAGGTCATTAAATTAGAGAATGATGATAAGTGTTTGATGGTTTTAAACTACACTTATTTACTTAATAATAATGTTCAGTTAAAATTCAAACTTAGAGTAGCACCTATGTATTCTTTTTAAATCTCAAACTTAAAGTGGCACTCGCATTGTGTTCAGATGCAAGATAAAGTACAGTTTTTTACTACTACTTTTTCTAAATATCATTGCTGGATTTACTAAGTGGGTAAACTCAAAATGTTACTTTTGGTTTGGATTGAGTACATTGTGTCTTTGCTACAGGACTGTGTGTCTGCGCTAAGGGAGAAGCATGGAAACATTGTTTAACTATTGAAATAGCATTGTGTTGTGCATGCAGGAAGACATGGCTATGAGGCCTTCCATGATCACAGTGGTCCAAATGCTCTTTGTACTATTTCTTATTCACGAACCAACTAACCCTTGGGTTCTCTCTATTCTCCATATTGTTCTTTCAAAGTGGTTTTTCTATTTTGTTGTGATTTTGGCTTGGCTAATTTTACTATTTCATGTCATGGGTTCGAATGCTTCTTTTGCCTAAAATTTGGCTTTATACGAGTTTTCCTATGTCAATTTTTTTGCAAGTATTTCTTAGTGACGCGTACTTTCAAGTTATTTTATTTAACATGTGCATCATGTTTTGTGCTAAATAGTACCTGATGCCTAAAGTTTCTAATTTCAAGAGTACAAACATGTTTTGGCATAGAAGTAGCATCGAAGAATTGTGTTTCTTACTTTCTTTTATAGTTGATAGATGATGAAGTGCTGATATATATAAAATATATATGGGACTAAGAGAAAAGTACAAGTCGTTTTCTTATAGGATAGATCTCATGTTCTTAGATAGGGGACTGGTCTGAGTTGGAAGCCAATGATAATGTGGTGAGTAGTATGGTTTAATTTGGTTTCATATATCAGTTCAATGATGTCACAAGTGAAGGTCAATGATTGAAGTTTCTTGAGCATCTTTGTTCTACTTTCCATGAAATTATTGAAAGTTTTCTCATAGTTCACATCCATATTAGTTAATCTATTTTATTTTTTGTTTGGGATTAAAGGAAAATTTGGTGTATGATGTCAAGCTATTTACTTCATTTATGATGTTAAATTACATTCTATGTTGATTTAGGGGCAAATGATAGAAGAATAATACCAAGCCCAAGGAAATGCAAGGATAAGGACGGTGCCTGATTAGAGATTAGTTTGGAGAATATGCTGTTAACATGTTGAGGTCGACATGCTTCTTTAGCAAATTAGTCAAGTTCTATTTCTGATATGCAGTAAGGTGTATATGGGAATGTGCAAGGTATGAATTCCTCTGCCTACTGTGGAGTGCCATTAGGCCAAAGAAGTATGTGACATGCTGAGTTATTTGTTATGGTTATCCTATTACTGATATAGGTGAATTGTATTCATTTGGAAAATATTTAGATAATATTAGGGGATAAGTATAGTTGCAACAATTGTATTTGTTGATCCTCCTCGTATGGAGATATTCGAGACAAATTCATCATTAAGCATTGTTGTCCTTTCTTGGTAAAAATATAAAAAATAACTGAACTGAAAACAAATTAATATTTTAAAACATTGTCATGAGATAATTATTTGTTGTATAACATTTCTTGTGAAGGGCGACTTATTAATATCACCTGTATAATTTATAACTCATTTTAAAAATATCTAAATATATATTTTATCTTACACTCCTGCTATCAAAAGATGCATAACATTTATTTTTATTTTTTATTTTTAAATACTAATATAAAATTGTCATTTATATTAGTTATAATTAATTATGCCATTGCCAAATAATTATAAAAATATAAATTTGCACATGTTTACTTATATAAATATCCAGAAAAACCTATCACAAAATTATAAAATTACATTATCTTTGTGTGTAAAGTACATATACACATTTTTAAAAAAAATTTTATTTTATATATTAGACGTGTAACGTCCATTTATGTTTTTTTAATATCTATCTTATTGATATAAAGTTACTATTAATATTCTTTATAACAAGGTTTTTGTTTTGGTACCCTAAGGGTATCTGGATCCTTTTGAATTTAAGGATTGTGATTTAATCATGCGTATTTAAAAATTTAATAAATTTAATTAGTAGGACATATGATAAATTTTTAGCCACAATTTATCTAAAATATTCGTATCCATGAACTTTCAGGATACTAAGAAATTCCCTTGTAACTAATTATAATAATACCTAAAAAATAATGAAAAATGTGGGTTGTAACAAATAAATGTTTAGCACTCTTTTTCTATAAATACTATTTTATTACAGTAAAGTTACCATACTTGGATTTTATTGAGGTAAAGTTGCTAGATCTAATATTTAGCACTACTTTTAATGATCCCCAAAAAATAAGAAGGCGACTCGATAGTTATCCTCATATTTCTCTCTTCATCTTCAGAAATTAATAGCAATAAAAAGGCCACTTTAGCATGCACAGGAGTGACCGTAAAGTTGCTAGTAACCAAATAATGCCATCACTAATGCGAGAAAAATATTCTATCTTCAAATCATTAAATTTATCATAATGTTATTGTTAATAAAAAAGGTAAATGACATAACTTGGAGCATAAATTCTACATCTTTCTTATAATTTGTATAGTTGGTTTCACAAATTTAATATAATAGTATTTAAGGAAAATTCCCAAATGATCAAATCAAAGAAAAGGACCACTCCATGATGCCATTCCCATGTGCTCTTTTGCATAGCAACGCAGGATTTCTAATCTCTTAATTTTTCTAGAAAAAAAAATAAATCGCAGGTATCTAATAAATAAGAAGAAGAAAAAAATGGTCTTTCTACGGTGAGTCGAAGTTGAAAGCTGAAGGCATTTCAGAAAAGGAAAAGTTTGGCAAAGGCAAAGCTTGAAGGCGGTGGACTTAGATCAAGGTTTTCAAGATGAAATCTTCTCCCACATGCCCCCTCTAAATTTCTCTCGTTGTTTGTCTATAAAGACATGCATCCAACCCCTAAAGCCGTTTCCAATGACAATATACGGGTTTTGTCAAAAAGAATGCAAATAAAAGAGTTTTGGGCGTCATTTTTGTTTACGGGTTTTCCAATAACATTTTTGTTGTTTTAGTTTCTTTTTAATTTAACTTTTGGGAGTCATTTTTTCTTTTGAAAAGAGTTTTTCTTGCTTTTTTTGTTTCTTTCAAAAAGCTAAACAATTTGGTGACAATAAAATTGGTGACCATATTTATTATTGAAACAATCAAAGAAATATGTAATAATCATACATATACGTAGAGTTATGATTTTTGAAAAAAAAAAATAAATGCTTAATGTTCACATTTAAGATTATTATAATTGCGGGCCCTAAACTACTGGAATTGACACCTTAAAAAGTTTCCTCCAATGGAGTATGATTTATTAGTATTATAGATTATAAATTACTTTTGCTCCAAGTAATGCTTTGTTATATAAACCAAAAATAACTAGAAAAAGATCACATTTTTCTTCCTTCCTAAGAGCTTTCATCTCACTTTTACTCTCTTATTCTCCATCTCCATTTTCAATTTCACAACACCACAAACTCACCAAAACTTTGAACTTCACTCTTAGTTCAACACTTAAAGTAATTCAATAACACTTCTTCTACATCAAACTCAAGCCAAAACCTTCTTTTTTTTCTTCAAATTTGTCCAATCGGAGCTTATAGGGGCTGGAAACGATTGAGGCTTTAATTAGAGAAGAAAAGGCTAGAGAAAGATTTGACAAAAAGCTTGGAGGAGGATAGGAAAAATTCTATGTCTATAATTGCTTGTGATTATTTCGCTATTCTTGCTGATATAAACTCTTGAGATATGTTTGAAATTATGTTTGCAAAGTTTGAAATTTATTCCAAGATGAATATATATGAGGTTGATATGTGTAGAAGAAGCCATAGACAAAAGTCTTGTGAATTGATTGAATTAATGTAAGAGATTTAACTGAGTAAATGAAGAAATTTTTGGTGCATTGAAAAGAATGAGATACATGGAAATTATACAAGAATATAATTAGAAAGAATTTATAAATTCTTAAAGATTGGTATCTTCAAATATGATGATAAAGTTTCATAAAACACGAATGAGATTTTGATCTATAGAAGAAAAAACATTAAGGTCCAAGTAAGACACTTGGTTTTATTTCTTGAAAATTATCAAGTGAGGAGTCATACAAGATTCTGCAATGAGAAATCTCATAAAAGTTTAAGAGATTTTAGAGAAGTCTCATAAAAAGTTAGGAGATTTTGAAAGGAAAATCTTATAAGAATTTAGAAGATTCTAAAAGAAAATCTCATAATAATTTAAGAGATTTCAAGGAAATCTCAAAGCAAAAGTATGAGAAATAAAACTATTAAAAAGAAACCCAAAGAATAATCATAAGATTTCCTAAACAAATATTAAATATTTATATGAAGAAAAAAACTTAAGAAATTAATGCATAAATAAGCTTTATGTAATATTAATTGCTTGATTGTAAGCTCATAGATTCAAATTGTGATCTATATAAGGTTGTAACACGAGTTGTTACATCTGTGATGAAAGTCATGTATTGAGAATAGCATGTTATGTGAATTGTGATCTATATAAGGGGTAGTACAAGGTACTACATCAATTGAACTGTGTCAATGATCTATATAAGGTCATAACACAAGGTGTTATATCATTGACAATACATCAAATGAGAAGTATATCAGGAATCCTATGAGTTCTATTCTCAAGCATAAATTTATTTCATAAGACTATGTTAAAGAAGTAAAAGAACAAACAAACTAATTATTATAAAAATAATAAAAAATAGATTAACTATTTACAGCTAAGTCAGATGTGAATGGGTAGTAGACTAATATTTTTCTGATACAATAAAGATTTTGGATACAAAGAGGAAAAGTTGTTCCTTAGTAACCCAACTTACGCTTAAGTTCGCATTTGAATATTCTATTAGTTGTTATCTTTTGCTGTCGCAAGAAACTTAAGTCATTTTTTTGTTTTTACAAAGACACTAACAAATCATCCAAACCAAAAGATTCCTAAACAGAAAGTACATGAATAGTAACTAATAGTCCAGCTAAAATAATACAAAAATGAAGAATGACAGAAGTCTATCATCAAAATCCTTTCCAGAGTCCAATCACCCAAGTAGTATCTCAGTCCTACATAAAGCTTTCTTCCACGACCTTGAGCTCCTTCTCTCATAAGGTTGGGAGTGTATAGATGACTAGGGTGGTCTTTATCCTAAATGACCTGGCATGGTGCAGTCGTGGGAGAATACAGAACATATTCGACGTGAGGCTATCAAGGATTTCTGATGGCATCACCATGCAAGACTGTAGAGCTCTCTACTGACGAGGTACTATCATGCTTTGTGGGTTCCCCTTATGAACCGCCTCCATCTTCTGGACCTTGCTCCTTTGGGTCCTCCTCTTCGTCACTTGAATCTAAGCTGATATAGATATAGATAGGATTTATACCTAAGTCTTCCTCCCCGTCACTTGAGTTTGAGCTGTTATTAATAAGCTCTGTCTTTCCCTTGCGAACCAATAGGGAATTCTTGGATCGACTTCCTCTTCAAGACCAAGATAAATTGTATGACACATGACGCAGGTGGTCATGACCTCCCATGCGTGAGTTGACGGTTTATATTTCCGTTTCACCGCCGGGAAAAGCTACTTCGTTTTTATCCTCCGGATCTAAGCCATTGGTCTCTGAAGATGAAACAAAGGGTAATTAAGGGTAAGAGATAAAGTTTCCTAGTAGGTTGTAAATGTCATTGTATCCTCGGTCACTTCGTGTTTATTAAGAAAACTATGTCATACAATTAATTTTAAGTTTAACAGAGTTTTTAGAAAACGTTATTAACCAAAGTAAATTCATTTTTAACAATGCTTCTTCACTTATCATGCACATGGCGTGTATGGCAATTACATTAACATAATAATCATCTAAGAATCACAATAAAATAAACACTACATGCATATTAGTAATTTATGCTTTGACCTTAGCCCTTAACTTTCTTGCATTAACTTTTGACATGTACTTTTTAGCTTTAACTTTATCTATAGGACTTCCATCTAAACTTAAATTAAAATAATAAGCTCGTGGGTCGCCACCTTGGCGTTCCCTTTCGGAGAGAGATAGTTGGTAGTCATCTTCCTTTACCAAATGATCATATGCCAGTCTTGAGGATCACCTTTCCTAATGAAGGACCCTGTCCATAGTCTTGTCTTTAAGGGTCACCCTCCCTTATCGACGGATCCTACCCTTACTTCTTTATTTTCTTTCTTAAAGCATAAAGGTATGACATGTTAATTGTTTATGAATATACTATTAAGAACTTTACATGCTAAACCTTCACAAGTTGATAATGTTCACATCACACATAACATTATATTCACAAGAAATTCAAATAAAATAACATTCTTTCGGCTTGAAAGGTCACGTACCAATCATAAGTTCCTTGACACTTTAAAATCAACTAATTCGTAAGTTACATAATATTAAAGTACTAAGGATTTCTGCTTTATTGTTAAAATGTTTTCTATAGTTAATGATGTGATTTAGTTCTCCAAGATTCAACAATTTTATTATTCTCATTCCTATTTTATTTTTTTTCTTTTCTAATCACTGTGATTATATATATTAAAAAAATATTCATTAATATTTGGTCTTCCTGCCTTATATTAAGTTTAAACTACTCATCGCATAATGTCTTATTGTTATGATGTAGATATTATTAATGATGTATTATTTATAGTAAAATCTGTAACCTATTACTAAAATATTGTCACTTTGTAAAATTTTACATATATCATATATCATATATCTTGAGTTTATAATTGACTTACCATGTGTATTTTATAACAGTTTTATGATTCTATATGTGAAGGTATAATATGTACCCTATTTAGGTTATAATTTTGTTGTCCAAGTTATAAATATATTTGTTTGATTTTTCATGTCAGTTACTTCTGTAAGTGTTGAGTTTATATCTACAATACATTAATTAAAAAAAAATGAGATTTAACATAATAAGATTGGATATAAAATTACTTCATGTAAGGTTAAAATGGCATCTTAATACTAATCCATACTTAATGATAAACACGTGAAGTTAAAATTACATTTCCTAATGTGTATCATTAGTCAGCTATGAGCTAGTTTATATGTGGTTTATGTATATATAATTATATATAAGATCATAAGTACATAAAAGATTAAATTTAAATTTAACTCAGGAGCTTTTTTGAATGGATATACATACAGCCAAATTGTTGGCTACGGTGGCCTTTTCAAATTGTTTGTGGACGTGCAACTTGTAGACTAGGTGAAATATATTTTCTTAATGGTTAGACATTTGTTATCTTATGTAATTGTAACAATAAGCTGTCTAGGATTTTTATTTCAAAAACTAACTTTGATAAAAAGATAAAAGAGAAATTGAGGTACATCTAAAAGTAAGAATAGTACTTGTCTAATCATTTATTAATTGACACATAAATTTTGAGGGTCATTATTGCTCTCACCTCTCCTATATTTTAATGCAATAACTGATCGTCAATCACTAATTGATTAGAGTAAATGTTTTTTCTTACTTCAAGAGTACCTAAGAATTTCTCAAGATAAAAACAATCTTCCATGGTGATCGAGAATTCAAAAGTAGGGGTCGGGTGTTGAGTAGTTTTAAATTTTAATTTGTGTTAAGTTGTTTTTGGATGCATTTTGGTCTACGTTCATTGTAAATTTGAATTTCAAGTGTTTAAAGCTTAATTAATTAATAATTAATAATAAAAAGAAACCAATTATGGGCATAGACCACTTTATCATAGCTTAGTGGGTCCCTAATGGGTCCTTAGGTTCTCATTTTAGTTTATGGTTTTAATTTAATAAACTATTAACTTATGATAAATTATTATTTTACCTTTATTTTGTCATTTTTGTTAATTTTTCTAAGTTTTAATTTTATTACTCAAAAACTACCCTATAATACATATGATATCGTATTAATCTAACTAACTACTCACAGGGATGATATAATTAACAAGAGTTAAAAATTGAGGATGTTACAGCTATTATCAGCATGGTATGAGTTGTAGCAGCATTTGTGGTTAGTTCCTTGCTTTTTGTAGTATGAAATTAAAGTTCGTCTCAGTTCATTTAATCAATTAGTGTAGTTGTAATAAGATTCTAAATATATTTGTTCTAATGTTATTGTTCTGCAATCTTTCCATAAAACAAAGACATGTTTCATTGGATCATGGAAGAGATGTATGTGCTATCAACTCCACTGTAAATTCAACTCCACATTCTGTTATTCAGAGAATTGATGCAAATGGTAGTCAATTAACTCTTTCAAATGGAGAGGCTCAATCATATCAGTTTTCCATCAACCAAAATACTGATTTGTCCTCTCTCAGTACACCAGTAATCGAATTTAATTCCATCAGGACCCCATTATCCAATGCTTTAAATGGTCAGTTACTTAATAATATTACAATTGGTTTGGTTGTGTTATAAAATAAAGAGAAAAAGAGAGAAAGAAGAAATAAGAGGAGAAGATGAGATACTATATTCCTTTCATCTATATTTCACAATGTGACTTTAGATCTTTATTTATAGACCCTTGAGTGTATTATAATTGAAATAATTTACAGAATTATGTTAATTGACAATAAATGAGATCCTAATCAATCACCTAAATATGTTAATGGACATCCAGATAATATCTGATTTATAACACTCTCCCTTGGATGTAATAGATAGACAATATGTCTCATTAAAAACCTTACTAAGAAAAAAATCTGTGGAAAAAAAATCTTAGTGAAGGAAAAAAGAGTGCAATTGTCTTGTAATACGTATGTATGCTGCCTCATTAAAACCTTACCAGAAAACCCATTTTGGGACAAAACCTTAAAGAAAAAGAGTACAACACATATTACTCCCTCTAATAGTAACATCATTGAATATCTTGAAGTTTATGCATTCCAATCTTGTATATCAACTTCTCAAAAGTAGATGTAGGCAATGCTTTAGTGAACAAATTTTCCAAATTGTCGCTTGAACGAATCTGCCTAAACGTCAATTGCTCCTTGCTTTTGAAGATCATGTGTAAAAAATAATTTTGGAGAAATATGTTTTGTTCTATCACCTTTGATGTACCCTCCTTTGAGTTGAGCTATACATGCAGCATTGTCCTCATATGAGGTAGTTAGAGTTTGTTCTTTATCAGATAATCCACATGTCACCTGAACATGTTGATTTATATCCCAGAAACATTCATGACTTGCTTCATGGATTGCAATTATCTCTACATGATTTGAAGATGTAGCGGCTAGAGTTTTCTTTGTTGATCTCCATGATATGGTTGTATCGCCATATGTGAATAAATAACTTCTTTGAGACCTTTATGTGGGTCTGATAAATATCCTGCATTTGCATAGCCAACCAACCGTTATTTGGATTTATATGAATAAAATAACCCTTTATCAAAAGTTCCACTAGGTATCAAAGGACATGTTTTATTCCATTCCAATGTTTTGGTTGGAAGAACTGTATCTTGCTAATACATTTACAGGAAATGCTATATCGAGTCATGTATTATTAGCAAGATACATAAGTGCTCCTATGACACTAAGATATGGTACTTTAAGACCAAGTACTTCTTTGTTACCTTTGGATAGAATGGATACTTCTTTATGTCCAAAGATCTCACAACTATTTGGGTACTAAGGGGTGTGACTTATCCATATAAAATCTCTTAAGGATTTTCTCGTGTAAGTTGATTGATGAACAAAAATTCCATTCGTTAGATGCTTCTAGGCCAAGATAAAATTTCATCTTTTCAAGATCTTTCATCTCAAACTCTTCTTTTAGATCTTTTATGACTATAGGAATATGTTCAGGAGTTCCAATGATATTCAAGTCATCGACATACACAGTGATTATAATGAATCCAAATGCAAATTTATTCATGTAAACACGGGGCAAATAGCATTATTCTTAAACCCCTTCTTAATCAAGTTCTCATTGAGATGATTATACCACATCCATCCAGACCTTTAGACCATATATAGACCTTTGCAACTTAATTGAGTACATTTCCTGGGATGTTTGTTAGGTGATGTTGATATTTTTAATCCTTCAAGGACTTTCATGTAGATATCATTATCTAATGAACCATATAGATAAGTTGTCACAACATCCATCAGATGCATATTTAGCTTATTATATGCAGATAAGCTAATCAAGTATCAAAACGTTATTGCATCCACTATTGGAGAATACGTTTCGTCATAATCTATACCAATTCTTTGTGAGAAACCTTGTGCTGAAGTTGAGCCTTGTAGCATACAATTTCATTTTTCTTATTTCTTTTTCTCACAAATACCCATTTATATCCCACAGTTTTACACCTTTGTGTTCAGAACTACAAGTCCAAAGACTTCACGTTTTGCAAGTGAGTCTAATTCACCTACATGGCTTCTTTCCATTTTCGCCAATCATCTCTACGTCGACATTCTTCGACATTTCTTGGTTCAAGATCCTCATTCTCATGCATAATATCTAGCGCTACATTATATGCAGAGATGTTGTTGTCAACAGTTTTCTCAGTCCCATCTTTTTCGTATAGAGACATAGTTTATTGAGATCTCATCATTTTCAATATTCTGACTGTTTTCAAGTACCTTAACATCTTCTGGCATTTCAATTATGTTAGAATTCTAGACTACTTCAGATGTCTTTACTATGTCTCTATCTTCTTCTATCGAAAGAGAATCTTTTGCCTCCATAACATCATTTGCCCCTCTTCCTTTTCGAGGATTTTTATCTTTAGAACTAGTTGGTCTTCACGCTTCTGACGTGTAATTGTTTCATTAGTCGATTGTCCAGGGACATCAACTCGAATGGGGCATTTTCAGCTAGTATGTACGACTTAGTTATCCTTTTTGTATCAGAAAATGCACCTAGTAATTCATTTGCTATTCTTTGCAAACGTATAATCTTTTGAACTTCAAGTTCATATTGCCTTGATCGAGGATCTAAATGAATCGAAGATGATGCATTCCAATTTAGTTTCTTTTCTAGCTATTTATTTTCTCCCCTAATGTTGGAAATATTGCTTCATCAAAATGACAATCAGCAAATCGAGCTTTAAATATATCTCCCGTTTGTATTTCAAGATAATTTACTATAAAGGGAGAGTCATATCCAACATATATTCCCAATTTTCTTTGGATCCCATTTTGGTGCCATAAGGTAGGGCAATTGGAACATATATCCACACCCAAAAATCCTTAAATGGGATATGCTTGGCTATTGGCCAAAAGCTAATTGTAGGGGAGAAAATTTATGATAACTAGTTAGTCTCAAATGTATAAGTGCTAGCATGTAAAACAGCATGCCTTCAAAGAGAGATTGAGAGATTTGTTCTCATGAGCAATGGTCTAGCAATTATTTGGAGGCATTTTATAAGTGATTCGACTAGCCTATTTTGGGTATGAACATGAGCAACTGGATGTTTAACATTAATACCACTGGCCACACAATAAGCATTAAAAGCTTGAGAAGTAAATTCAGCATTATCAAAGTGGATTGTTTTGATTGGATTTTCTAGAAATTGTGCTCTTAATCAAATAATTTGCGCAAGTAATCTCACAAACGCCAGGTTCGAGATGATAATAAATACACATGTGACCATCTTGTAGATGCATTAATTAAGACCATGAAATATCTAAAGGGTCCACAAGGTAGATGAATTGGTCTACATATATCACCTTGAATTCTTTTTAGAAATGCAGGGGATTCAAATCCAATCTTTGCTTGTGAGGGTCGTGTAATTAATTTTCCTTGAGAACATGCAGCAAGAAAACTCATTAGATTAAAGAATCTTCTAGTTCTTCAATGAGTGCCCTTGTGAGTTTTCTATAATTCTTCGCATCATTATTCCTCCTGGATGTCCCAATCGGTCATGCCAAATGGTAAAATCACTTGGGCTAGTAAACTTCTGGTTTATGATAGCATGTGATTCAATTGCACTAATTTTAGTGTAATAAAGACCGAAAGAGAGCGAAGGTAACTTTTCTAGTATAACTTTCTTGCTTGAGTCATAAGCTGTAATATAGAGGTATTCATTGTTTCCTTCATTTATAGTCTCAATGTGATATCTATTTCTACGAATATCTTTAAAACTCAATAAGTTTCTTTATGAATTGCTAGAAAATAAGGCATCATTTATGATGAATTTTGCTCCTTCAGGGAACAAAATGATGGCTTTCCGGAGCCTTCAATCATATTGGTACTCCCAATAATGGTATTAACTCTTCGTTGTTCCATTACCAAATGAGTAGAATAAATCTTGCTTTTAAGAATAGTATCGCACTATTGCAAGACAAATATCTCCATTATTTATCCTATCATTCTTCAAAAAGTGAGATAAAATATGTCAATATAAAAGATTTAGGCATAATTACACATATCAAATAAAAATAGATAGTTCTTGCGACTAATCATTTGTAATAATTACTAAAAATCAAAATATAATTATTCACATGATTTCACATAATCAAAATATATAATTATTCACATGATTTCGGCAATTAATGTTAATATGGTAAAATAATAATAATAATAATGGAGCATAAGATCGAATCAAATGTTAATGTTAATATGCTCATTGTAAAACATGATAGCTTAACAATTCAAAACATAGGATTTTATTATTATAATGAGCACAGGATTTCATGATTGGTCTTATATATAACATAGGACTTCATTATATATCACAGTATATATTAATTTAATGGTAATAATACCATATATTATTAGTACATATATTGGAGCGTGAAAGAATAGTAACAATCAGATTATAAAATCAAATAATGTCTATTATTATGATGATAACCTTGAACGTAACAATCGAAGATATATGCTCTTTGAGAACTAATAACAAAACAAAAAAATACTTTTATTCAATCATAATAATACGCAATCAAAAATTCTTAAAAGGAAAAAAAAAAAAATCCTAAAATGAAAATTAAGCATTTCCATCATTAATCAAATAAACAATATTCCCATCAGGACCCTCAAAGAAATCAGAAACATCAAGACGTTTGTGTTCACCATGGCATGACCATCTGAAAAATCTTTAGAGACAAAATTTGGCTCTGCCTTTTCTCTTTGATTGATGCTTGATAGAGATCAACCAAGTGTCTTGGCATACAACATGTACGTGACCAATGACCTTTTCCACCACAATGATAGCATTTATTCTTGAATTCTTACCCTCCCATTATTCTTCCTCTCATTATTTTCCCATTTCTGGTTTGGTTTGTTCTTGGATGAGGAAGGAGGAGCACCATGAAAATGACCTTTCTTTTTTCCTTGACCGTGCCTTTTATTGAAACCACGATCTATTTTTGGGCTATAATTTGTAGCATTCGCTTCAGGGAATGGAGCCGAGCCAAGGGCGAGCTTCATGATTTTTCATGAGCAATTCATTATTTTGTTTAGTCATAAGAAGGCATGAAATCAATTTGGAATATTTAGTAAATCCCTTTTCTCGACTACTGCAGGAGCACATTCGAGGCATGAAAGGTCGAAAATGTTCTTTCCAATATATCATTATCAGCAATATTTTCCCCACACAATTTCAATCACGAGGAAATTCTAAACATTGCTGAATTATACTCACTTATAGACTTAAAGTCTTGTAACCGCAAATACAACCATTCATACCTAGCTTGTGAAAGTATTATTGTTTTCTGGTGATCATATCTTTCCCTTAGGCTCCTCCAAAGATCTAGGATCTTTCAGTAAGATATTCATTTTTTAAACCTTCGTAGAGGTGATGACAAAGGAAAATCATAGCCTTTGCTCGATCCTTCAAGGATGAGGCATTTCCTTGTTTGATAGTGTCTTAAGACCCATTGAATCAAGGTGAATTTCGGCATCTAGAATCCAAGATAGGTAATTTTTCCTAAAATATCAAGGGCAACAAATTCGAGGTTTGAAAGTTTGACATAACTTAAGCCTTATTCTTTAGAGAGATAGAGCTTCATGATAACGTGTTATAAAATAAAGAGAAAAAGAGAGAAAAGAAGAAATGAGGAAGAAGATGAGATATATTCCTTTCATCTATATTTCACAATGTGACTCTAGGTCTCTATTTATAGACTCTTGAGTGCATCATAATTGGAATAATTTAGAATTAGATTAATTGACAATAATGGGATCTCAATCAATCACCTAAATATGTTAATATACATCCACATAATATCTGATTTATAGCAGGTTGTTCTTATTCAATTTTCTATTTGTATATATAAAAATCTAACTTATGCATTTCCAAGAAATATGAATCCTTACTTGACATGCCATATAAGAACATCCAACACTAGAAGGTAAAACAAGGCATAACAAGGAAATATTTCCAAAAGGATAATAATTTATAATGTTGTAAATGATTCATGTTCAATTAAATTTTATTTAGCTTTTTAAAATATGATATTGAACAAAATTGAGCTTATTTTAACTTTTTTTTTGTCAAGCAGTTAGGAACAAAGTTAATTTACGCAACCATGAAATCCAGACAACTAAGATTATATAAACATACAATGCGCTCACAAACAACCACTGTTGGTGGATGTTCTGCAAATGAAGAAATTGCTTCATTGAGATCCACAATCACATGCTTAAGAAAGTATTATCATTAGGAGCAGTTGCTTATTTGAGTCTATATATGTTATACATTAAAACAAAAAATGTTAAACTTCAGCATTCATGCCTTGAAACGAAGAGAAAGAAAAAGAACTAGATGATTGAAGGTGATCTTACTTCACTTGTGAATGAATATCTCAAAGATTACAATGAAAAATGATTCAGGATTCTAATATAGGAACTATTTACTTATACATGAGTTTAGTGCTAGCTAGTAGAATTAACTTAACTAACTCTAATAGAATTTGGTATTGGCTGGATTAAGTTGGTTGCACATCTATGGATGGTGATACCCCCCCTAAAGCTGGCCTGAGGTCAAGGAGGCCTAGCTTGGACACCATATTAGAGAAGGGGCCTAGGGCTAAGCTTTTGGTGAAGATGTCGTTGTTTGGTTTGTGGTTTGAATTGGCAAGAGGTGCATAGGTCCTTAATGGATTTTGTCATGAACAATGTTGCAAGTCCATTTCAATGTGCTTGGTTCTTTCATGGAAAACGGGTTGGTAGCAATGTGAATAGCTTATTGGTTGTCATAATAAAGGGAGATAGGGGCGTGAGTGATGGGTGGAGGTCATCTAAAAGGAATTTGAGCCATTATGCCTCACAGGAGGCATGTGCCAAGGCTCTATATTCAACTTCTGAGGAGCTTTGAGCTACAACTTGCCGTTTTTTATTTTCCATGAAATAAGGGCATTTCCAAGGAAAAAGCAAAAACCAAAGATAGATCGTCTAGTGTCAAGGCAGGAACCCCAATCAATCACTAAAGCCAGATAATTTCATGTTGGAATGAAGGGGAAGAACAAAACCTTTGTAAGAGTTGACATTAGATATTTGAGAACTCTAATGAGTCATGTTCAATCATGGGGCTGAAGGTACTAACTGAGTTAACTAATGGCAAATGAGATGTCAGGTCTAGTGTTGTTTAAGTAGACCAATCGACTAATCAATCTTCTATAACTTGCTACATCTTGTAGGCTGAGACCTTTCTTTCTGAGCTTGTTGAGTAGTCAAGGGTGTGGTTGTGGGTTTATTGGCCAATAGTCCAACATCTTGAATGAGTTCACGTACATACTTTGAAATAGGGCAATTCCCTTGTTGGCTTGCAACCTCCATTCCCAAGAAATATTTCAAGTCACCCAAATCTTTGATTTTGAATAGTTTGTCCAATTTATGTTTGATGATGTTGATCTCATGCAAGTCATTACCTATGAGGATAAGGTCATCCATATAGACTAGGATTGCAATGAAATATTGCATGGATTTCTTGACAAAGAAAGAGTAGTCAACTTTAGATTAGACAAAGTCAAAGTTTAGTAGTACTGTCGTCAGTTTTTATTCCATTGCATGCTTGCTTGCTTGAGGTCATAGAAGGATCTTGCAATTTGCACACTTGACCAGGGAAAATAGAGGACAATCCAGGGGGGAGTCATATAAACCTCTTCATGGAGGTCACCATGTAGGAAAGCTATTGACATCCAATTGTTTGAGATGTTGATTTGCAATAGCTAATGCTAGGAGAAATTTGATGGTTGTCATCTTGGCAATAGGGCTAAATGTCTCAAAATAATCTAACCCTCTGTTGAGTAATCCTTTTGCTACTAGTCTAGCTTTGTATATTTCAATTAAGCCATCCGGATTGTGTTTGAGTTTGTAAACCCACTTGCAGCCAATGGCCTTCTTTCCCTTAGGCAGGTCAATGAGGATCCAAGTTTTGTTCTCTCTAGAGCCTTCAACTTAGCATCCATGGCTTTGCACCAACATTCATGAAGTACAACTTGTTTGTAGGTTTACGACTTTGGGATTAAAGCAATGGCTAAGGAGAAAGACTTGTATTTGGGGTTACCTTCTCATAACATAGAACCTGATAAAGGAAAATCAACATGTGAAGAAATTGGAACAATGTTAGAGGAATTAAGAGCACAGTGATAGTCATTTAAGTATGTGGGATGTTTTCGAATTCTATCAAACTTTCTTAAAGGTGCTGTAAGGTTAGGGATAGATGCACATGATGATGAATGAGGTTGGTTGTTTGTGTGCAGGAGGAGGTTGTGATAGTTGTGTTGTGTTAGGAGTAGGGGTTTTAGTATTTTGCTATGATGGAATGGCTAGTTGTGCTAGTTGATTAGATCATGTGATAGTGGGGTAGGTGTATAAAGAATGTGAATTGTATCAAAATTGGTATTTGTAGGCATGTCAATATGTGGGGATAGATAAGGCATTAAGGTTAGGGATGGTTCAATGCTGGTAATAGGGATAAGGGACAATTGGGAAACAAAATTAGTGTGATATGGGAATATTGATTCATGAAATTTAACATGTCTGAACATAAAGGTTTCCCTTGAGTGGAGGTCAAACAAAACATAGCCCTTCGTTCCTAATTGAAAGCCAAGGAATATGCATTGCCTTGTCCTATGATCAAATTTCTTTCTATCAATTGTAAGTATAGAGGCATAGCATAGTGAACCAAATATTTTGAGAGATGTTAAGTCCGGTAAGGTGTTGTGTAAGGCTTCAAATGTTTTGTTAGAGAGGGGAGTAGAGGGTAGTCTATTTATGATGAATGTGGCATGTGCTACTGCAAAGTTCCATAAAATTGGGGGTAATTTGGAGTAAAAGAGGAGGGCTCTAGCAATGGAAAGTAGGTGTTGGTGTTTTCGCTCCACAACTTCATTTTGTTGTAGGGTTTCCACACATGTTTTCTGATGGATAATACCTAAGTCTGCATAAAATTAAGGCATGTTAAATTCTTGACCATTGTCAGATCTAATGGTTTTTATGGTTTTATGGAATTGGGTATGGATTAGTTGAATGAAGTTTTTGATAAGTGGTTTAGTTTCAGTTTTAGTTTTCATGAGATAAATCCATGTGAATCTAGATTTGTCATCTACTATGGTGAGAAAATATTTATGGCTAAACATTGAAGGGACATTGAATGGTCCCAAGATATCCATGTGAATTATATCAAAACAGGAATTAAAGACAATAGTACTCACTAAAATGGTAAATGTTTTTGTTTAGCTAAGTGACAAGTAGTACAATGGGAATTTTTATTACCACGATGTAAGGGAAAATTTTGGCTAGTACATGCAGTTTCTCATGGGACAAATGACCTAATCTAGCATGCCATAGGTCTGAACTACTAAGTGGTGAGACAGATTGTGTGGTGTTGATGTGAGGAGTAGGTCTTGTGCTTGGTTAACTAACAGAAGTTGTGGTGTCGAGTTGGTGGAGGTTTTTATTCAAACTAGTAGTTCCAAACATCTTCAAATAGTGGAGATCCTATATGATGCATTCAGTTGCAAAAAAGATGAGTGTGCAATATAAAGAGGATGTAATTTTGGAAATGGAAATGAGGTTAAAGTTGAATTTAGGTATGTAAAGAACATTGGTCAAAAACAAATCATGAGAAAATATGATTGTACCAGTTATGTTGGAAGATAATTTGCTACCATCAGGTAATTTAATGTGGATGGGATTTACCTTTCTATGATTGCTAAAAGACAACAAAGAATGACACACATGGTCTGTGGCACCTGTGTCCAAGATCCATCTAGGGTAGTGAATGCCACAAGAAAGTAAGAAAGATTTACTTGGGGTTAGGTTATCAGGCTAGGAAGAGGTGATGTTGTGAATCATGTGGGAGGAGGACTACTATGACTCATGATGCTAAAGCATAGCTAGGAGCTTTTGTTGTAGTTTTGAGAGAACTCCCTTGTATTCTCCTGACTTGATTGTGGGGATTGAGAAAGTATGGTTGAACCTCTGTCATCAAATGCATCAGAGGTGATTGCATGTGCTGAGCCATATGATTGTGTCATGGTGGGAGGAATGTCATGCTTTTTGTAACACTGGTCAATGGTGTGACCAAACCTTTGCAATGAGTGCACATAGGTCTTCCTCCACTGGTAGCATGACCAAAATCTTGATTGCAGCTACCACCATGAAAGTGGCCTCTACCTTTACCTCTACCTTGTGATGATGTCTCAGCTGCAACAAGATTCGTGTTGGCTCACCCACAATTTCACGTTCTTGCTATAAGATCAGGGAAAGTGCTTGATCAATGTTAGGGAAGGGTTTTAGCATCATGATCTAGGATCATCTATTGGAGTATTGATCATTTAAGCCCTTCAAAAACTAAGCTCTTTGCTAGGTATTCTTGAATGGTGGGGATTAGAGTGCAAGAATAGAGGACAACACATGTACATGATGGGATGGGACGAAATATCTTTAATTCTTCCCAAATACTTTGGATATGAGTGAAGGAAGTTAAGATAGATCGATCACCTTATTTGAGTGCATAGAAATCTTCAAGTAATGAGGAGATTCGATAGTCATTGCCATGATAGTAACGAGATCATAAAGCATTCCAAACATCAAGCGCCACACGCACCAAAGCATGCTGAAGGCGATTTCTTGCCTGAGAGATCGTGTAATCCATGAGAGAACAATGGTGTTGCACCTGGACTATGCTTCGAAGGAAGGGTCAGGAAGTTCAAGTTTCTTGATAGAACCATCAATGAACTTAATCTTTTCTTGAGCTCTAAAGCCAATGTGACTTCACGAGCCCAGATGTGATAGCTTGATTGTCCTTAGAGCGTGGATGATATGATGGACATAGCCGGATTTTCATTTGGATGAATGAAGTAGGGCTGGCGGGTCTGTGATTACATTCGCCATTAAAGAAGAAAGATGGGTAGAAGAATGAAGAAGGAAGAAGGAGAGAAGAAGGAGCAGAAGGTGATTAATGATCGAGTTTAGGCTGATACCATGTTAAACTTCATTCATGCCTGAAAAGAAAGAAGAAAGAGAGAAAGAACTAGATGATTGAAGGTGATCTTACTTCACTTATGAATGAACATCTCAAAGATTACAATGAAAAATGAATCAGTATCTAATAGAGGAATTGTTTACTTATACACTAAGTTTAGTGCTAGCTAGTAGCATTGCTTAACTAACTCTAATAGAATTTGGTATTGTCTGGATTAAGTTGGTTGCACATCCATGGATGGTGATAAAAAAATATACAATTTAAAAAATAAGATATCTACTGTCTTTTATGATTAGTTGACCAGTCTAAATTTTCAATGTAGCCAAAACCTCAAATCATCAAAGCACAAGATACAGAAATGACAAGTAATATAGTTTGTGAAGATGAACAAAATAAGTTTGTTTGAAAATTCTAAATGATGCAATGGTCAATATTCTATCAAGACATATTTAACAAATCAGTAATCAAGAATTGATCCTTTGAGAGATTATGAAGGTACTAGCTTTCTGAGTAGGTGTATTAATATTACAGTGTTTAAATTGCTACTAAAATCTTATTTATTATCCATTTTTTATTCTTTCTTTATTTGTTAAAGATTAATTAGTATGATGATATTAATCTTGAAGAAGAACTTGAGGAGTATCCAAATAGTAATGATCTTAACTTTGAAGGTAAAAGAAAAAATAAGTAGTATTACTTTTATTAAGTATTATTGTATTCATTAATATAGGGTGATACTAAACATCACTTTCAAATGCTCTTTAAAAAGATTAACAACTAATTAATATAGAAATTTTACTGATTACAAAACAAAAACATGTTATATTGGTGATCCTATACATGAATAACAATCATGCAAAACATTGATATGGCTTCATGAACAACTTTCAAAGAGCAAGAGAACTTTCACAAATTTCAATTACCTCTATTACTACCTGTGCCACAAATTTTGCAAGACTTACATACTCTAATGAAAAGAGTGTACATTTTAGGAAAAATATAAGAGCATTTAATGACACGTTCTATTCACATCTATGGTTGGAAATGCTAACTACAAGATAAATAATGGAAATGCTCCTCCTATATTCCTCCTAAATGGTTAAAATTATCATTCTATTAGAAGTTTGTTCCCCATAACAATGATAAACCAAAGTTCTCATAGTTGTACATATATGACACAGAATAAATTATAGAATAGAATTAATGCAATAAGGTAATTTACAGTGCTTACTTTTTTGTTCCATAATATATAATTCATCACTGCCACGTTTTCCTTACATAGAGTTTATAATTGTTTTGTTAATTAATTATTTACTTGGTAATTTTTTTGTTGTGTTTTATTGTCAAGGTATGAAATCAAATCAATAGAGTTTGAAGTTGTTTTGTTTTGAAGTGTATGTTTGACAAAAATAATGTGTTGGCAAAATCATTTTGGTATGCTAGAGATAGATATAGACAATGAGATGTTGCTGAAATGAAATTGAAATTGATTAGAAAAGAAATACAGATGGAAGAAGATACAATTTGCCAACGGTGTCAAAATTTGCTGCTTTAATTGTTAGTGACATTGACAAGTCAATGATTAAAAGAGATATAGTTATTGCACTAGATTAAGAATGCTAAAAGAATTGATGTTATACATCCTATGTATCTTGGCCTACAATATCCTCTACCTTTTTCCATACAATGAAGATGGATATAGGCCTAATATTTCAACATCTTCTCCCTCAACAAGGAGATATAGCGAGAAAAGGACAAAAATTGACATGAGAGGATTTTTTGCTTATAGGATGCAAAATAGATTGATTGAATCTTAAATCATTTTTCGATCAAGGAGATTGTACCAACAATTCTTGGTTGATAGTTATACCATGGTTGAATCTAAATATTGTTTTATTTAAGACAAAACAAACCAAGATTTAGGGTTGATCAATACAAAGGATTTGACTACTAGTCAAAGAATTATTTTTCTAAGGAGGGCCAAGGTACATGTTCAACAATTGCAAGAATGCATTTGTTAATGCAAATATTTTGGATATCCAAGTTTCTTCATCACTATGACTTGCAACCCCAAATGGAAAGAAATAAAAAGATTTGTTAGAAAGAAAAAAATGCAAAGGATAAGCATGATATACTGAGAAAGGTTTTTAAGATGAAACTAGATGAACTACTACGTGACCTGAAAGAAGGTCATGTATTTTGAAGAATAATGGGACGTAAGTAATTTCAACATTTTAAAATATTTAGAATTTCTTACTAACTTATTTATGAACATATTCTACTTTTCATGCAATTTAAGCTAGAGCGAGTCACCAGAAGATATAGACAAGTTTATATATGCTAAAATTCCTAATAGCAAACAAACCCAAAATTGTATGAGGTCATGCAGAAGTATATGGTACACGATCCTTGTGGACATTTCAACAAAAATAGCATCCATATTAATGGAATGTGCTCAAAACTTTTCCAAAGCCTTAGGTCCAGGACAATCATTGATGATAATGGATTGTCAAAATACAAGAGGAATAATGATGAGCGAACAATCACCAGGAGAAACATTGTTTTGGACAATTCCTTCATAGTTCTAGACAATGCTAAACTCCTTTTTAAATATGGGTGTCACATTAATGTTGAACATACTTGCCAGATGGCTACCATCAAGTTTCCCTTCAAGTATGTTCACAAAGGAACTGATAAAGTGACAACTACTTATTCCAAGGTGACAATTCAAATTCATTAGACAAAAACGTAGATGAAATTTATAATTATTATGATTGCATGTATCTCTTAGCATGTGAAGTTACTTGAAGGTTTTTTGGCTTTGATATCCAAATAAAAAAACCTACGGTCATTAGATTACTATTTCATTTGCTTGATCATCAACCTATAGTTTTTAAAGATCATGAACATATTGCTAATAAACTGGATAAAGCTGATGGAAAGATGACAATGTTGTTCTCATGGATGGAAGCTAATAGCCTTTTTCTATAAGAAAAAAACTTGACTTATAGTGAGTTCCCTACTAAATCTATATGGAAAGAACATATTTTAAAGTGGATGCCCAGAAAGCAAGGTTTTGCTATTGATAGAATCTTTCATTTACCATCCAGGAATGGAGAAGATTACTACATTTGATTATTGCTAATTATTCAAAAGGGTTGCGTGAGATATGAAATATAAGAACTGTGGATGGAGTTTTTCATAAGACATTTAAAGATTCATGCTATGCTTTAGGATTGCTACAAGATGATAAAGACTTCATTGATTCCATATATGGAGCGAGCTCATGGGCTTTAGCTACATATCTCAGGAGAATGTTAGTTATTTTATTGATATCAAAAAACATGACCAAACTTGAATATGTATGGGAAAAGTGTTAGCAACATCTTTAAGATGATGTGTTATACAAACAACGAAGAATAATACATGGTTAACATTATAAAAATTAAAATTCACTGAATTAAAAATAACCAAAAATAAAATATAAAAATATAAAATTGACCAAATTAAAATAAGCAAAAATAAGATATAAAACACTAAAATTCAATTAAATTATTAATAATATTGTGTTATCATATACAAATTTTATACTGAAAATAAATATTAAGATAAAGTGAATACAGATACCAGCATACTTTGAAACTCGAGTGCATGCATACCTTTAAGATCTAAAGCACGCATGAAAGATGACTCCCGAATGGATGCAAACTACAAATTGTGTTTGATATGTGCTCATCATTTGCTTCGTCATCAAAACCAATATTGTCAATATCAGTATAATCATCATCACTACTTCCATATTCTCCGTTGTTTTCTTCCCATTCTACCTCGCCTTCTAGATAAGTGCTCAACTAAGGCTCTTCATCCTCGTTGTCATCTTCATGGTCAGTAGGAGGAGCTTTTTAAAATCAACATTCAACTCAATGGAAAAAATTTATTCTCGATGTTGTTGGTATGTTCAAAACATTTGTTGCATGTTGTCATTGTCGCTTATTGCAACCACTTGAAAATGTGTGAACCTACCAAAAATTAAGACTGGATACCTATAAGTTATTTTCTCCACTATCTTAGGTGTCTCAAGATCTATGTACTGACAAAGTCCACTTTCTAACTCTGTAAATGATATAGTATATGGAATAAAGAAATATGCTGAATTCTCACATATAAATGTGATCCCAACAATCGATTTGAAACAATATTGTCGTTGAAATATACTATTATGTTTGCATTGGTATCCATTTTTACCTTTTTTTTTCCTTACAAACTAGTAGTATAAAAATTACTGATCAAATGAAGAGGAAGAAGAAGGCTAGTTAGACAAAAAAAAAAATCATTTTTTTCTTATGGTACTCTATTTCTTTGGACAAACAGGTGATAACTCTTTTTTTTTAAATTATTAACACAAAATAAACTAAGCACAAGTGAGGAACGAAGCTTGGACAAAAAAAAAATCATAATGCTAAATAACTCATTTCTTTACCTAGTTCTCCTTTTTTTAAAACAAACAAACAACTTTTGTCTAAATCAATAATACAAGATCAACAGTTAAGTAAAGAAGAGAGGAGGAAGAAATTACTCAGACAAAAAAAAAAGCATACACTAATATTTTCCTATGAATACATGATGAGAAGAGGAAGAATACAAATATAAACTCATGATGAAGTGAAGTGAAACGAAAGGATGACTTCTCTCATTTTTTCCTCTACTCACTACTCTCGTTTCTCCTAAACACAAAATACAAACTCTCTATTTTTCCTCACTACTCATACAACACAACGCGAGCAAGATGAACTGAACATAGATTTATATAGACAAATTTTATAATATTTTAATATTTTTTCAAAATCTTGCATAGTGCAACATTTTATTTTAGTACTATTTTATTATTTTTTCTTAAAATCTCACATCATGCGAGATTAATTACGGTTATTATTTTTGTTATTTTTTATTTTTTAAAAAATCTCGCACTATGTGAATTTTTTTAAAATTAAAAAAATTATTTTGCTCAATTTCTCGCACTATGCGAGATTTGTTTACCCACACTATTGTATTTGTGTTTTCAATTCCATATTACTGTATAATTACAGTTAACTTCCATATTAAAAACAAACAATGGCCCTACAAATAGTAGCAGATTAGTAGAAATGAAATTGAAAAAAAAATGAAAACAATTATATATATAGAAATGTATTAAGTGATACGAATAATTTTATATATATAAATTGATTTTACACCATTAATAACTTCTTATTTTGTCTCTTTTGTCCCTCTTCTTATGCTGGAGAATGTTGACTCATGTTTTGACTAATCGAAAATAAACTAACATTTGATACTTCACATTCACCTTAAAAATTAAAAAAAGGCCAACCAACAACATTATTAATATAATAAATCCCTAGATTAATCTATCAAAATTGCAGTATCATTAATTGCATTAATTGATATCTTTGAACAGCAAATTTAACGTTAAAAATCTTTGAAAGACTAATTTGATAACACTAAACTTTGGCAGGCTTTCTTTTTACATAACTCCCTTATTCTTTATTAATAGTTGTCTTAGAAAATTGAGACAATTTGATATATTAGAAAATTAATGTATCTAGCTTCAAATTGCAGCCAAATAAATCAACTTTTAATGTACTAAATTGTCTCAATTTGCCAAGATGACATTAATAAAGAATATAGGAAGTATCAACTAATAAAACATCTCTAAAATCAAACATGGATTCTATGGTGGGGAAAGATGAGTTTGGGATCATATGATTCTTGAATCTCAACCACTAAATTCTAATCTAATGGCTAAAATAAAAGCTTTGTATTTTAAAAAATTGATTCTATAATAATACATATTCATATTTTAATATTTATAAAAGTGAAACACCCATTTTACCCAATTCATCCCTTCCCCAAACCCAGCCATCTCCACCAACCTTAGCTCCCTCACCGATGCCACTGCACCACTTCGGCACCACTCTAACACCTTCACTATGGCCTCCAAGCTCCTTGTCCAAATAAAAGATCACAACAAACCAAATCAAAAGTCACAGCTAAATCCTAACAGACAATACACCAAACCCTCACAAACCCAAAAAGAAGCAGAAACAGAAGGGAAGGAAAGACCTATCCTTTGCTGGGACTTCATTGCCATCGCGCTGGGGAGAGCTTGTCAGTACCGCCATGATCACGCCGCTCCAACCACTGCTCGCACCTCCCTCATTATTGTGCGTCGCGTTAACTCCACCGTGGACCTATGCCCCGAACCACTGCGGTCTCCATTGAACACCGTGAGCTCAGATGTGGCTTCCTCCATCACCATCACGCCTCTATTTGCAAGGACCATAGCGCCTTCCGCCTCATGAACCACAAAGCCACCACGGTCCTCCTTCGTTAGTCATGAACCACCGATCCCGCCACCACTTCCGTTCAGCCATCGTCTCATCCCTGCCTCCACACACAAAAGCCATGCACAACCACCACCGCGGCTCCCGTCAGTCACCGCCGCTGTTGCATATGGTGACATGCTCAAGGTGTGGATTTCATGTTAATTTTTTTTTAAAGGAGGAAGGGTTGCTCATAAGAGTTGGGATTGTAGATTCCATCTAAAATAAACCGCTCAAGGTGCCAGGTAGGTGTCGATTCCTCCGCGCAACCATGCTCAAAGCATATGGTGCTTTAATTGCAGAAAAAGAAGGACTTGAGGGCAAAGGGTTGCTGCAATTAAGAATAAAGAAAGGAAGATGATGATGAGCGCAAATAAGTCATTCTATTATTGTCTCTTATTAAAATATAATTTGGACCACATTTCTTTCCCTACCATAGAATCCACTCTGAAATCAAAACAAAGTTAAGACACACTAATGTTATATGCATAACGATGTTCACTTGACAACCTAACAATATCAAAATAAAGAAGAACTAAGCCTGATGAAGAACAGAAAAATCAAAGCAATTCTTGCATGGATCCCAATGAAATCCAACTTCATCTCCCTTCTTCAACCCTCTTCACGAAATCTCGAGTCCAAGTGCCAGCAAATATGTAACTTCGTGAAGAGGCCCATTTCTTAAAAGTGAGATAGTGCATGGAATTGGTATCCACATCCCAAATCATAAATTGTACCTTTGTTATTGGCTTCAATTTGGGCATCCGGACTCAACATAGACATCACAAAGGACTCTACTTGATCTTTGGCCAACATGAGCCTGCTCAAGTTACCAAGATCACTTTAGCCGACACTTTCTTGATCTTCCATTGGTCATCATGAAAAGGCATCAATGTGGATGAGTTGCCTTCTTGTTCCTCTTCTTGCTTCTTGGGTTGTTCTATTTTTCTTGCATTAGTGGAAGCTTAATTGGTAGAAGCTTCATAACAAATCTTTCTTTTGGTGGAAGAACTAGAAGGACACTAATGCAAAAAAGTATTTTAATAGTGATGAGTGATTCTACTTTTTATTCTTTCAAATAACAACTCACCATTAATTGTGCAATTCATTTTATAAGAATATTTGCGTATTTTGAGTGAAAATATCATATCTAGAAAAAGGCTTAAATATTTTTATTCCTAAAAAATGAGTGAATATTAGTTTTAGTCCTCGATTTTTTTTTTGGTTTTAATCGAAACATTTCTAAACTACTTGGTTTAACCTTTATCATGTATGATTAAGGATTGTCATGTAGAACTAAATAAGCTAATTTTCCATTAGCTAGTTCAACATTTGATATAAATAGATTAATGACAAGGACTAAAACCAAACAGTTTTAAAATGTTTGGACTGAAACCAAACAAAAAAAGTTTCAGAAATCAAAACCAAAAGTTGCTTATTTTTAAGGACCAAAAACATATTCAAACCCTAAAAAATTTAATAAATAATTATATGAAGTAATATTGGTACAAAAGTTCTTATTCTACTAAAGTTTTAGCAACAAAGGACTCAAAGTATTACAATATTAATGTTTGTTAGTTAGTTAGAGTTTTAATGTACTAGAGTTAGCATTATGATAGTTAGTTACATTGGTATGAAACCACGAGTTAAGTGTCATAGCTATTGTATATATTCATACTTCATTCATTAATGAAACATACTTTCCTTTTGCTATTCTGATATGGTATCATTGAGATGAATATTCTTTGATCTCTCTTTCTCGTCTCTTCTCCTTCTACTAAGTCTATTGTCTTCTTCATTCCTTGGGTTCCTTTTTGTGAAATTCCATGTGTCATGTGAATCTACTACAATCATCAACTATAGTAAGGAAATAATTTTTGCCATAATGAGTGGGAGCATGATAGTGTCCCCAAATATCACAATGAATGAGATCAAAAATAGAATAGAAACATGATTATGTGAAGTAAAGGATAATACTCTCATCTTAGCAAGAGGACAAATATCACAATCCAAATCATTGAAGGATGATAGGTAGACTGATGTATCTCACTATTTCAAGACTAGATATAAATTGTGCAGGAGCCTTATTAAGCCAGTTATGTCTAACCCTTGTACCTCATGAACAAGCCTTACATCATCTCTTAAGATACATTAAAGGAAGTCCAAGACAAGGTTTATTATTTCTGCTAATAGCAACTTCAATTTAAAAGCCTATGTAGATGTGATTGGGCTGGATGCCCAAACTTCAATTTAAAAGCCTATGCAAACTCTATAGGGCTGGATGCCCAAACACTAGGCATTCTACCACATGTTACTTATTGTTCTTAGGAGATTCCTTAATTTCCTAGAAAACTAAGAAACAACCTAAAGTGAGCAAGTTCGCAGAAGCAGAATACAAGGCCATATCTTATCCAACAAGTGAAATAACATGGATTTCCAATCTAATTCGTGAGTTCAAAATTAATGTAGGCTCAACCACACTCTTTTGTGACAATCAATCAACCATACACCTATCATCCAATCCAACTTTTCATGAAAGGTCAAAACATATAGAGATAGATTGTCACTTCATTAGAGAAAAAGTCTCACAAGGCCTCATCAAGCTTATTCATGTTAAATCCGAACATCAACTATAGCAAACCTACTCACAAAGCCTCTCCAGCCAATCCATTCAAGACACTCTTGTCCAAGTTTGGAGTCCTCAACATATATCTCCCAACTTGAGGGGGATATTACAATATTCCTGTTTGTTAATTAGTTAGAGTTTTAATGTACCAAAGTTAGCATTATGATAGTTAGTTACACTGTATGTAACCACGAGTTAAGTGTCAAAGCAAACTTCATTCATTAATGAAATACACTTTCCTTTTGCTATTTTGATACAAAGTGATGACCTTTTGTTTAAGAAGAAAATAATTATCAATAGTGGTGTGTTATACAATGATAACAAACAAAAGTCAAGATTAATCGTAAAATTACATGGGAGTCATATTTGTCAAAATTTATATTTTGTCATTGCAATTGACCCTCTGCAATAGTTTTGATAGAGTCATGGCATTGTTGAACTTCTCTATGACGACAAAGCCATTGCTTAAAGTCATATTCATTGAAAAGAATGGTCTCTTCTTGGAGTGGGGTTCGACAATGGTGAAATCGTCACAACGCAGTTGTCGTGAAATGGGGTGCTCATTTGCTTCTACTTCAATGATGACATTTAATTTGTGTTTACACATGGATAGTTTCAAAGTTGGATGTGGAATTTTCGTGCTTTCTTGGTTTGCTATTCCTTGATTCAGGGATTTGAATGTCTCTACTAGTAAGTTGGAATGTTCATAAACAATGTCATTGTGCTGGAAAGGACGCATGCTGCTCGAGTTCTTTGAAAGTGGATCTTTACCACCATGAGAAGCTTCCTCAGTCGCATGAGAGCTAATTTCTTAGTCAAGCATTTCAAGGCTGAGTACATGTGTGCTCTCGCAGCATGCTTTCAAATAAATTGACCGTAACGGGCTCGCATTAGGTCCGGAACGGACCATCAAGACCGCAACATGTTCCTTTCCAATTTGTAGACACAAAAAAATTTCACGTCACATCAACTACAATGCGCATCGCAACACCGCATTATCCACAAGCTGTGATTTAAAACATTGATGTGCGGCATATGGTAATTTTTAAGCATTTCAAGGTTAAGTCGATCTTTTCTTACCCAGCACTTCAATTGCTTGATCTCACTGAGTTGTGTGAGTCTACGGACCGACGTTCAATCTCGTTGCTTTCATCACCGTGTGTTTGATGAAAGCACACCAATTTAGCAAATATCTCGAGCCGCAATGAAATTTAGAAATGAACTTAACCCCTCAAATACCAAGTATGGTAATAGAGACACTAACAAATAGTCTGCATTAGATATCAAGATACCATTTCTAAACAAGAAGGAAAGAGATATATGAACCCTGATAATTAGCAATGGAGAAGGAGGGCCTTTTCTCACTCCTCAATTTTGTTATACTTGCACCATATTGAATCACATTTACTGATCTGAAGATAACTTGCAAGGAGTGGAGTAGTAGACAGAGTCAGAGAGAGAAAATTCGCATACCATAGTGCTCATGTTTCCTTTTTCCTCCTTCTTTGGGTCCTGTCTTTCCTGCCCTTTTAATCCATTTTTCAAACGAATAAAATCTTAAATCATCCTTAAAAGATTTGTTGTACATCAATTTAGTTCTCAAAAAATTAAAATTTATATCAAATTAATTTAAACAATTAAAAAATGTTTGAGCTAATTTTAAAATAAATTTTAATCTTTTGATAATAATCAAATTGATGTTATATTTTTGGGTACTAAATCAATATGCTACTGCTCTTTCAAAGAATAAATAAACATCACAAATTTTTTCAAGAATGAAATTGGTGTCCTATAACTCTTTTAAAGAACAATTCAAGCTTTTACTCCTTTTCATACTATCAAGTCTGTCATTTGGGCTATTTGAGCCTATTTGGCTCATTAGAGACTCCCTTAGTCTTTTATCATTATTTTATTTAAATTTATTCTTTATTTTTCTTTCTTTATATTTTTGTGTATGTGATAATTAATGAATATTAAAAAGTTCGGATAAAAATATGGTGTTAAAGGAATCAACTAGACATGAAAACGACATTAAATTCAAATCAATCATCAATATGTAAGTAATAACGAAGTTACTGTTTTGTCTCAACAAGGAGAAAAAGAAAGTTTTGAATTAATACCACACAACCTTCCTGGATTGTATTTTTACATATCCGAACAACAAATACAACAAAAGAAGTTATTAAATACTGAACCTAAGTAAATATAACTAATTTTCAGTAGAAATATCTTTAAAAAAGTAAAAAGAAACTTGAGTAACTAGTTCATCCACATTAAACATAGCACCTTTATCCTTGCCTCTCATTTCTTTTGGCGATCAGGAAATGTACAAGCTCATCTAGGCTTTTGCAAATTGGGACGTGATAAATTAGCTCACACTCATCATAATAAGTATCAAGCAATCCATCACTTTCTGCCCAATCCATAGATGATATATCACGAAAATCTGGTAATTCAGATCTCATCACGTCATTTTGGTGGTCTATCTTAGCATTCTTAAGGGTTTCTAGCATCATTTCTAAACTCCCATCTGCTTGTAACTCTACAACACGTTTCCCCTTTTGCATATCATACATTCTCTGAGAAGTTTCCAATTCTGCTGGATTTTCCTCTGCCGCTATTTGAAAATCTTGGCCTTTTGGGGTGATCATTTTCCTTGGCAGCTCAGAAGCGTTTGCTTGTTGTCCTGCAAACAAGAAGATTATGTATGCACTATATAGTAATGATAACTTCTTCTATCTCCCTTTTGGTCTTATTGGAGATATTACTAAAAGTTGGCTACAACATATATTATCATGAGAAATGTTACTTTGACAACAAAAGCCAACAGCATACTTATATTACTCACTTTATCATTATTGGATGTAATGAGTAGGTGAATAAGGATTCATCACCATCACTTTTACCAGTGATAAAGGGCGTATGTATATTGTTGTTTTTTGTTGTCAAAGCAACATTAATCTATTATCAATTATATTATTATATTTAGTTGCCTTTTAATTTGAAATTAGAACAAAAGTGATGCTATACTTTCGGAAAAGAAAAAATATATCAAAAGACTTTAGGGTGATTGCTGAATGAAATGAAATAAAATGATCTATTTATTCATTTAATTAAGGGTAAACATATATTTGCTCCATCATTCTGATAAATAAATTTGGACAAAGATTCTATTATTTTATATCTTGCAAATTCTCAAATTAGAACTATTCTCACCTGAAAACGCTTCATGTCTTTTAACACCATTGCTAAAAGTTGGCTCTCTTTTTCTTTTTACTGTCAATGCATCTTCTAAGATATGCTTAACCTAGACAAGATGTATATAATTAGATTAGTCATATTCTGATTTCAGTATCGTTCAGCTACGTGTTAAGTAATGGTACAATTTTTTGCTTGGGTCACCTTGCTATTATTTTGATTGTCATAGTAAATCCCATATTGTAGAAAGTTGACAACCTCCGTTATGTATCGGAACATCGTTCTTGATTTTGAGTGACAATAGAACTGCATGGAATATTACATACCAAATGTTAACCAAACGCGTAGAAATAATGTTTTTCATAACGTGAGTGCAATGAATCATTTTTTAAGTAGATATTTTACATTTAATGTTTTGGTTAATAAAAGAAAGTTCTCGAGTGTGGGGAGGGGAGGTAGGCTAAGGTAATATAATAGCACTACCTTTGTGTTATTCATGGTTTTAAATTGTGGATCCCAGCCATAATTGTAATCGCAATATTACTATTGTGATACCTTCCAGAGTTGTATCGTAGTGATAACTATGGCCATGTTGGTAGCATTTTTTTCACTATTTTTCGTATCATAGTGCAATTGAAACTACGATCATACCCACAATTTAAAACCATGACTATAATTTGGATCACGTTTACTCTTAAGTGAGAAGAGTGATTGACTCTAAAGGGTGGAAAGAATGAATTTCCAACTTGATTAGCATATCAGATTAATGGTATACAAAGCTGTAAGAATGAGATATTCGTGTTAGGCATCTTTCAGTTTGTTTTATAAATTATGAGATTATTTGTCATAACAAATAACTGGCACATAGGTTTTCTGCATTTCTAACATAGAGCACAATGACAAATATCATATTTAAGCCATAGATATATGCATGAAGTAAAAGCATACCATCATTTGATTTTAACGATACCATAGTGACACACTGACATGACATCCAATTGAAATAATGTTTTTTTTGGGGCATCAGCAGTTAATCAAATAGACTTACCACATCGTATGTTCCATTTTCACGTTGCATGCGCTCAATTTTCCAACTCCCAAGTCTTTCTCTGAAAGAAAACTGATGAGTAAGGTTGACTTTGCCATCCATATCAGGCGGCTGCAATAGTTGAAGTATTAAATTTATTTAAAGATAAATAATTTTAAAATGTAACTCCACATAAAACCTAATACCAACATAAAGTTTTAAAAAAATTCTTACAATCATTTATAAATTATTTTAAGTTTAAAATTATGATTTTGTTTATAATTCTTTTTTTTTCACTCAAACATCAGGTTTATTTGCGGTTTTATATGTTTTTTCAATTTTGAGCCAAAAACTCAACCAATACAAATAATAAATTATATTTCGGTTTGTTTTTATTTGGTTAGACTATATTTGAAAAATCAAATAGATTTAAATCAGTTGAATGGATTGGATTTTCAATTTTTTTATTAAAAGTTTTATAAAATATAAAAATGACTTTTAATGTCATTAAATTAGATTAATTAATACTACCAAAAATTAGATTAATTAATCATCATTAGTATTATTATAAAAGTATCATTCAAAAGTCATTCAAAGTCAAGTACTAACATATACAAAAGAAAATTCTAATACAAACAAGCTAATCGAATAGTAAAATATTGAAACAAAAAGCATGTTATACTAAATTAAAATAATCAACAGATAATTGCAAATATAAAATATTGAGCTAAGATATGATAAGAATATTTGAATAATTTTAGCATGATTAAACATGCAATTTGATCTTCGGAAGATTTGTGTGGTATCAATTTAATTCTTAACTTATATTTTTTACATCAAATGGGTCTTAAAAGTCAAAATGTGCCATCAAATGGGTCCTTAATTTTATTTTCTCAGTGTAATTTTTTCCTACGTAGAAAATATTAGTGTCTAATTTTTTTTCTTTACATCAAATAGGCACTTAAAAGTTGAAATATGATATCAATTGGGTTTTCAACAACAACAAAAAAATGTTTTGATCAAGGAACTATTTGATATCATATGCATTTTTCATGAATCAAAGTGATGTCATATTTTAATTTTTAGAGATCTATTTAATGCCAAATAACTTTCAAAGACTAATGTAGTCGATGTCACATGTTACCAATTAATGACTTATTTGACATAAAAAATATTTCAAAGATTAAATTAAGGCCACATAAATCTTTCAAGAATAAAAATTAAAATATTTCCTAGTATACTTATATGTATATGTGTACAGTATTTATATAAATATATGAATAATAAATAATTATAATATATAATATATCTCATAAATATATATAACTAGTAATGTGTTATATGTTATTAGTTCAGTTTTACAAATGACGAATCAATAATTGAACTTAACCAATTAATTTTTTTAAACTAAGAATCAATTCAAACTAATTTATTTCACTCATCATTTTTTTCCTTAGATCAGCTTTTGTTTTTAATTAATTTGTTTTGATCAGTTTTGAACACTCCCTTTGAACATAATAGTTCATTGCCAAAAAAAAAACTCCACTCTGAAAAAAAAAAATATGATTTTAATTTACAATCTACATTCCCAAACATGATCTTAGCAAATGGGATGGAGTGTATGTTATGTAAACTAATTGATGGAGTGTCATTTCTTGATATATCAATTGAGTTAAGTGTATTTTACTTTTAATGAAAATTACGCATATAATATAATACAATATAAATAACAAGAACTTATATATTACTATCAAATATAAATTATAATGGTATTTATATTATTTGAATTTCATATAACACTATTTAGAACTTAACAATTCTAATTTTTAAGAGACTTTAACTTTTCCTATTTCAAATTTATTTTATAGCATAAAAATACGATTTAAGAGAAAGATTTAATAAAAGAAAAAGAAAATAAAACTTTTATTAAGAAGTTAATCAAGCTCACGATCCATATGTCAAAGAAGCCTAGATCAACTTTTAAATTTTGTTTGTTTTAAACAAATGAGCCAAACATAAATAACACTTTTTTTTTTAACAAGACAAGCTTGCATGAGCTTCAAGAGTACTTCGGTTTAGTCGTACGTTTACATCTTTAACTGATGAATTTAATAACTGAACCGACAATAATAATTTTATCAAAAGTTAGTATTCATTTTTTTTATTCATAAAGTTATTATTCATTGTGATAGGTTTGTTAAATTTTTCACAATAATATTAATTATATTTATTATTTTTTTTTAAAAAAAGGCTAATCAAGTTCAAACACATGCTAATTCGCTGAAGGTCTCTGGTAGAGAAAACTTACAATGAAGTTTTGGTAGCTTAGAGCAACCTTATCCATGTCTATTTTGTGGATAATACAATCCGCAGGAAGTTGGAAGGAAATAGATATTTCCATGCTCAAAGTAATTTCAGCTTTTCTACGTCCAACCTATGAAAGAGCACCATCATACATATAAATCGATGATGAATTGGATTGAAGTTATTGCTCTTTAATTATTAGGAATATTAAATTATTTTTATGATAATAATATCATCAACTTTCAGATGTAAAGTCAATTTATTAATTTTAGAGAACAATTTAATAACATTGATGTGACATAAAAATAAATAATTGATGAAATTATTATACTAATTAATTCTTAAAAGGAATTTATTTTATTTTTTCAAAACCATATGTGTCTATAATCTACTTGAATTGTGGCTAGAGCTATGTCAGTCTATTATGTGAGTGAAATCCTTTTTTTTTTTTTTTTTACGTGTGAGTGAAATTCTTATAGCTTAAGACATTTTTCTTAAAGAAAATTAGTATTAAATCACTTCAATAATTATATATTATTTATCACATCTTAAAAGTATTTAAATTTTAAAATAATTACTCAAATGTTACACATACAATAAAATATGACTTTTGTTTCGATACCCATGGGTATCTAAACCTGGATACGTCGCGATCCGCGAACCAATCCATTTAACTCATAATCCCATGAAAATGGACCAGAAAATTTTAATTCGCCAACTTGCAACTTTTTTGATCCGCACGTCAAACCCGTAAGCTAAACGGCCTTGATAGGGTTCGCGACCAATAGAATGCTTCCATTTGTGATATTTATTTATGTTCTTTATTGATGGACTTTAGTGAGTTAGTTTATTATACTATTTTTTACATTTGTGTTTGGTATTTGATTTGCTTATGTTTAGTGTTTGATAGTTAATAATTATTAATTTATATTCTTTAGTAGTTTTGCTATTTTTTATGATTGGAGGAGTTATGCATATTTGATTGGTTTGTAACTTTGTATATTATTATTTTAAAAAAATCAACATTTTCAATTTTTGAAATTGAATTTTTAATTTTAATATTTTCAATATTTAGTAATTAGTATTGTTATTTGTTTAAAATTTAACTTGAAAATTGGATACTATAAAAAAAGTGTGTATAATATTTTACGAGGTAAGATATATTATATAAATATAAATATATAATATAGAGTATAAAAAAAAGTTAAAAAAATGAAAGAAAGAAAAAAGAGGATTATGTGAACTGGTCCCTTAGTCCGTGGGCTTATACAGGCAAAAATATGAACAAAAAAAAATGGTTATGCAGACTGCTCCCAGCGGGCTTATATGGAGCGGACCACCTAAAACCTAGTCCATTTATAAACGGATTTGAACAATCCGCATACCCACCTCTAGGGGTATCAATACCCTCTATGTAATCAACGATTATAATTTGATAGATTTCAAAAAACATGGGTTAGTGAGACACGTGACTTATTCTTAGCCATAAATAACTAAGAGGTATTGATACCTTTAAAATTTATAGGTACCCAGAGAATCCCCCATATAATATATAAAATATTTATCTTATTTTGGGGTGAATAACATAAATCACCCTTTAGATTTGGCTAAATTGCACTCCACCTTATTCTTACTTAAAAGTTACACACTTCATCTGATTGAATTTAAATAACAAATAAAAATTATTATTTTAATATTTTTTACATAGTATATGATGAAAAGTACTATTTAAAAATATTTAAATATTTAAAATAATTATTATTATAATAAATCAATTCTAGAAATATTTAGACAGAAATCAAATAATTTGTTTTTAAAGAAAACTAACAAAAATAAAATTCACTCATTTTTCAGAAACTAGAAACACATTTAACCCAATTAATAAATATTTATATTGTAAATATATGATACTATATTTCTTTTAAACATTTTAACTTTTTACTTATATTTTTTTCAGCATATACTATGTAGAAAATGAAAATCATATTAAGACAGAAACTTTTATTGGTTATTTAAAATTGATTTGGTGGAGTGAATTTAACAAAACTTTAAGGATCGTTTGTGTTATTTATCTTTAATTATTATATACAGGTGCGTTGTCATATGTAAGGCTGAAAAACTTGATGGGAGCTTTTTTTATTTATTTTTCTGTTCCTTTAAAAAAAAAAAATGGTTGCTCTCATCTGAGAGATATAATAATACCTTAGCTGAAGCGGGTTCTACCATCTGCACTTGCGGTGTTACTCTCATCTGAGCTATTGATTGCTATGGTCATGCAGAGAGAAATAAAAGAGTTATATTATTTATATTCATAATGCATAATAACGTTTACTACACTTATTTATCATTTGAAGAAATGTGACTCATTTGAATAAAGTCACACCATATCCAATGATAGATTAAATGTGAGTTGAACATGATGTTTCAACCATCATGAGTATAAATATCATTTTTCAGAAATAAAAATGTTATAAGCACTAGATCGAAATTGAAACTATATCAAATATCAATTCTTGGATTTTGAGTCTTAGCACTGGAAGAGATTAGAGACCAAATGTTGGAAATTAAATACTTACAGTGACCATGTGTTTGAGAACGCTTGATATTTCACTGTGTAGGGTGGGGCTTCGGTAATCAATTGACATCTCCTGCCAAGTTAATGTAGAATTTTGATTGAAGTTCTGTGGTGTAACTTCTATGATTCGAAATTTCACAAAAAGTAGAGGCTACAAAACTTGTATCTAAAGAGAGAGAAAGCAATTATAATCCAAAGCATACGACAGAGCTCATGAAAAAAATTGTTACATGGTGTGGGTATTATATACAAGTGTATCTATTTTACCATTTTGTTAAAGTAGATCCCATATTAAAAGGTTACCATGTATGTAGAACTTACAATGGATGAAGATTTACACTTCAGCAAATAAATTTTGGCTAGGTAGTGACTCAATTTTCCTCCAGATTTAATTTTAATGTAGTTTTGGTATAAAATTTTTTTATACCATCAATTAATTATATATTATCATATGTGCAATTTTTAAGGTAATATATTACGAGAGTTAACATATGAATAATATATCAAAATCAAATCTTAATGCATTTTTAGCTTTGGTGACCAGTTAATTACCATATAATGCCGATTATGAATTTATGATAACTTATTTTTACATATAATTTCTATTTTATCTTTGAAATTTAATATAAAAACAATACAAGGAGATAATCTTTGTATTTCTTTTGGTTTTTAGGATTCCATCGTCGAAATGTGACTAATCTTTGTAAGGAATGAGAAGTCATTACCATCTCACCGTAGTCCCATGATTGAAGATGTTCTTTGTATTTGTACAATATTATAACTCCGTTATCCTTGTTTTCCTTCCAGATGGAAGCAAAGGCAGAACTTGTTATATATAAAAATATTTTAAATTACTAAATCCATTGCATTAATTTCTTACTCTTTTTTATATCTCTCTTATATCAATGTTTCCTCATATAATAAACACTTTCTAAGTAACTGTACCTCTTAGGCAATTATTTTGAACAACTTTTATTTTGTAAGAGATATCAATCTCTCTCTCTCTCCCTCTCTCTCTGACGTGATTTCGAATCTCTCTTTATTAATAAACACATGAATTTATACAATATTTCATATATGATTCAATGAATTTAGTATGATATCTTATGATTTCTGTTCATTAATTGATTTACTATTAAATATAATCTTTATAGTTGAAACTATTGATTTAAAATAAGAGAATATAATGATTTTATGGTATCATTTATGATTTATTAAAAGGTGGGATCTGAAGCTGCAGAAATTGCTTCACTCAAGAAGTTGTGACGTGTCTTGTTAAAAAGAAAAATAGGTTCTAGCGTGAAATATATATGTAGTATTGTGAAATGGCGGCCAAAAGGCACAAAAAGAATATGCAGAAACATAAAGTAAAGATAACACAATTATTAACGTAATTCGACTTAAAACCTACGTCCATAGGCAAATGCGACAAACAAATATTTTATTATGGAAATATGATGGAGATACAAAAGCGTTTACACTCCACTCAAATCCCAAATAATAGGGATACAAAAGTGATAAGATCTCACTCAAAACCAAGTCCCAAATACACCCAAAATACTTAACAGTATTTTCTTCACCGGTATATGCACTCAACACACAAAGAGAAGTAACTACATAATCAAATCAAACTTCTTTACTACAATATGAGTGACCTTAGCTTGGAATGACCACCCATGGTGGTGGTGGTATACAAAGAGGAGATAATCAAAGAAACCAGTATCTTCTCTAACCACTTAAATGCTGGAAGAACGGATGCATCTGGAGTTAAATGAACTTGGGATGCATATGAAAGGCTCCATAGCATGCTCTATATATAGCCCTTGGTGCAGACATCCAAACAAAAGAGCATTAGATGCTCGTTCAACTTTTTATGCCAAAATTTGAAACCCAATGGACGAGAAGTCCACAAGTGCTGCACAACTACTTTTGGTGCAACAAGCGTGCATAATAAATGAAAAGACAATTGTCAAAAAGCTCTTTTGTACCCCTATAGTTTGGGATTTTGAATTTGTATTTCCATCATATTTCCATAGTGAAATATTTGTTTGTCGTCTTTGTCCATAGACGTAAGCTTTAAATTGAACCACGTTAATTCTTTTGTGTCATCTTTACTTTACGCTTCCGCATACTCTGTTTCTACCTTTTCGCCCGCTATTTCACAACAAACTGGTATCAAAAGCTCATAAAGGTTTTGGAAAAATTTTAAAATGTGGAAGATGTTGGACACATTTATTCAGGTGACAAAATGTTTTACTGAAGGTGGAGTTTTGAAAGACAAGGATGCCTTTGTTGTGCAAGCATAGCTTGCTTAGTTAATTTTGTGATATGTGACCTTTGTTTCAAGTCTCAGGAGGCAAACTAGTGTCAGGTTTACTACCATTTACAGGACTAAGGGTGGTGATTCTTATTTATGGAACCCGGGCCCGTCCTGTCAAAGGTAGTTTGAGTATTTTAGTGTGCCTATTGGCATACTAGAGAAGGCGACTTCAAAAATTTGAATATGAATGAAAAATCAAGCCAAGGTGGAGATTTGTCAAACTAGATGGCTTGACTTTTATGTTATAGCCACCAAAGTTTACTTATGGTGCAGCAAATGAAGCCTTAATTGATAAATGCAAATTTTTTTTTAACCAAAACTTAGTTGAAAAAGTTGCATATTGAGCTCTATAAAAGGAGCATGTTATGAAGCTTGAAAGCGAACTCCCATACACATTCAGTGTCTAATTAGCATTTGGGTAGTTAGATAAAATTTTGGCTTCCTTTGTTTATATTCTCTTTGTATACCACCACTACCATGGGTGGTCATTCCAACCTAAGGTCACTCATATTATAGTAGAGAAGTTTGGTTTGATTATGTAGTTACTTCTCTTTGTGCGTTGAGTGCATATATCGATGAGAAAAATACTATTAGGTATTTTGGGTATATTTGGAACTTAGTTTTGAGTGGGATCTTACCACTTTTGTATCTCTATAGTTTGGGATTTTAGATTTGTATCTTCATCATATTTCCATAGTGAAATATTTATTTGTCACATTTGCCCAGGGACGGCTTTAGCCGAAACACGTTATTCCTTTTGTATCATCTTTATTTCACACTTCCGCATACTCGCTTCCCTTTGGGCCCGCCATTTCACAACATATACTTATTGATGTAATATATTATCAATTCAGTTTGGTTCAAATTTAATTCAATTTTCACAAATTAAGAACCAACTCAAACCGATTTATTTCGATTTTGATCGGTTTTTTATTGTAATTTGGTTTGAATCGATTTTAAACACTACCCCTAGTGGACTCCAAGCTCTTGAGTTCGGATCCTTTCAATTATGCCATAGCAGGTTTTTCAATCATCTCCCTTATATTGGATGGTGCAATTTGAGGCAGAGTTTTCTCATGTGTGACTATTCACTTGTTCTTTTGGTTTTCTTCTCATGGCTCTAGCCCTCTCTTATGCAGTTCCCGCATCTCCTCCTAGACATCGTTTTGGAGTTAATATGGTTTGTCCAATCAGAAGGATGGTGGAAGTGAAATTGGTGTTGGTGGAGAGGGTTTGATGAGTTAGCTAATATAAGTCCACATGGTGATTTTTAAAAGAGAAAATAATTTATTGAGCTTTTGTACTTAGTAAGATAAGTTATAATTTAGAAAGAGAAAGAGATTGCACAACAATGTTTGCACATTATGCAACTAAGTCTATGTTTAGATACTTCATAGTGTGTGAAATGAAGTCAAATATGTTGGAGACATGGAGTAATAAAACAGAAATGAAACAAATCTTGTATTCTATTGTTTGAATATTTTAAACAAAATTAAATATATATATATATATATATACTCATATTGCAAGTGAGACCTAGATATAGAAATAAAAATGTTATTTTAACACTTAAAAAGACATCTATTTTATTATTATTGGATGTAATGGTAATTTTCACTCATCCTTAACATTCATCACATATAATATTTATAAAGTGGGTATTTAATAGATATCCACTTTTTTAGTGTTAGAATATACTACCCATATAGAAAAATGGCTTTGTAAGGAGAATTATATTCCTAGCTATGGGATCTGAATCAGGGGCGGAGCCAGGGGCTCTACATGTGCCATGGTGACACTGTAGCTTTCTTTATACAGTTATTATAGTAATATAATTTTTTTTAATATGATATATGGTTATGTCTTTGCGTTGGTCCCCTCAACAAACATTTCCGGCTTTCTTAATGCCTTCGTAACTGGAAGATACCGCTGAAAAAATAAAAAGAATGGAACGTGAGAAAACAATGAAAAAAAAAATTGAAGTTATGTATTTCGTTTCATTTAATTCCATCTTATTCTATCTAAATTGGAGAAAAATAAAAATAAAAACATTAAATGGCAGGAAATAAAATGAATTTTATTCAATACCATTCAATTTCATCCTACTTTAAGAGTCAAAATAATGTAATTTAATTTCACTTTATTCCGTTTGGCTCCATTTTATTACTTTTCTTCAATCCAACATAGCGTCATAATGATTGTTTGGATAAGTTAATTTGAGTGGATAATTCATTTGTAGAGGGTATTTTAAAGTGCAAACAAGGCATTCTCCTCTATCTAAATATATTCTCTATTATTTTTTTAAAAATTTGTTTGTGATGTAGTCCCTTTTCACAGTGATTTGCATGTTTGCTTCAAAAAACATTGCGTCCATTGAGGTTTCCTTACCATTCATGCATATGTTATCTCTGTCCTCTTGTTCAGTATAAATTAAAAAAAAATATGGCAGACATCTAGCCTTATACGTACAGCGACTACTTGATAGATGCATTCTCCATATATTGCTTTGGCATCAACAACTATCGTTTGAGAGAGTTACACTTGACCAAAGGCTTCGCAGAGCTTCTGATTTGATGAAGCTTCATTGTTGATGATAAAGGAGTTCATTAAAATTGATTGTATTTGTATGTGACTTATCCTTAAAGTGTTAAAAAAAAAAGCAACTAGCAGAAAACAGCAGCTGAGATTTTGCAAGTTGAATTGAAATTTTTTTAACCATTTCTTTGATTTATGCTAAGGGTAATGCTATGCAAACAAAATTAAATAATTTTCTTATGCTAAATGTCTCGCAAGCCTCTCACTCGTAGCACTATCTTATTACACTATGGGTTCAAACTATTGTATGTTTCGTAACTCTCTAGCAATCATAATTATTTTAATACTAATTTTTATTAATTAACATGTATAATAGAGTGTGATTGGTACAAGAGTGAGAATAAAAGTGAAAATCTCATAAATAAGTTTGCATGTGTTAAATTTCATATAAAACTTAGGGAAAAGTTTAGAAAACCCTCTTCAATTTTAACTCAAGTGCACTTTGGTTCACATACTTTAAAAATATATAAAACAATCCTTATACTTTTTTATATGTTCTCATTACTATAATTTAATAATAAATGTTCATTTTTTTATGGAAAATTGCAGGTTTGAGCTCTATAATCTCATTAAAAAACTTCAAATATTAAAACATAATAGAATAAAAGTGTATATAGATAAAAGAAAATAAAAGATTTTTTTAGATTTTTCATGTAAAAAAAAAATACCTATTAGTATATTATAATAGTGTGCACATATCAAAAAGTTTAAGGATTATTTTACATATTTTTAAAATAACAGAACCAAATTACACATAAGTCAAAATTGAAGGTGGTTTTCTATGCTTTTCCCTAAAATTTATTCCCTAAATTTTACCCCATTTGCATTGATGCCAAACACACCGCTAATTGTCAAAAACAAGTTCTTATTCGGTCGCACCCCACGATTCCTTTTCAGATATCACTTTGCATGCACAAAAAAACAAAATTGTGTCTCAAATGCACATTAAAAAGGGTTTTTGAAAGAAAGGTTACAAAAGTAATAAATCATGCAGAGGTTTGACTTATACAGGAAGGAGTTCAAACGGTCAAAGTAAATTGATTGTCTTGAACATCACTCTTGAGTTGATCAAACAACTGAACTCTTTCTAAAAATAAAAAATAAAAATAATTAACAATTGAAGCTCTTCAAAAGTTTAGCTTCTCCTTGAAACAGATAATATTATAAATTTATAGCACCAAATCAAACAACGACATATTGTATTAATTAATATCCTGATTCCGTTATAAATAAAGCCTACCTCTTAGCTCTATTGCATCCACATTTCAAACAACAACTAAGTTTCAAAATTACACCTTTTTGCCTCTTCCACTGGAATAACATGGGCGTTCCTTCTCTTCCATCAATTGGAATGCCAGCAATGATTCTTTTATCATTGTTCATCATCCCTCAAGTTGCACTAGGGGGCATTACCAGGCACTACCATTTTGATGTACGTCAAAAATGGACTCAATACCATTAAGGCATTTTCTTCAAAAACTAGCTTAGTTTTAATACATAAATAATATGAATTTCACGTTTTTGGTTTACTATATGTTATCTGATGACTTGGCTCTCTTGTGTAGATTAAATACCAAAACGTTACAAGACTCTGCCACACAAAAAGCATGGTAACAGTGAATGGTCAGTTTCCTGGGCCACGCATTGTAGCTAGGGAGGGTGATTGTCTTCTTATCAAAGTTGTTAACCATGTCCAGAACAACATATCTATCCATTGGTACAAATTATTTATATTTCAAAAACATTTTGTTATAAAAGAAATTGAACATAATTTATAACGGTCTAATGCTACATAGTCAGAAAAATATTATTGATCAGAATCTTATAGAAATCATAATGACTATTAGATGGACTAAAGTGATTTAAAATAACCCCGTATTTATTAAAAGGCCAACAATCATGTCACATCATTCTGACAAAGTTTATGGCTATTTATGATTTTTCATTTGTAACTTGAAATTCATGTGTCAAATTAAATAATAAATCTTTTCATTAGGCATGGCATTCGACAACTTCAATCAGGGTGGGCTGATGGACCAGCATATGTGACTCAGTGTCCCATACAAGCAGGCCAAAGTTATGTCTACAATTACACCATTGTTGGTCAGAGAGGCACTCTCTTTTGGCATGCCCACATTTCATGGCTAAGATCTACTGTCTATGGCCCCCTCATCATTCTTCCAAAGCGTGGAGTTCCATACCCTTTTGCCAAACCAAACAAGGAAGTTCCCATCATATTTGGTAATCATTGATGAACATAATTAACACCCTTGTGTACCTATTTGGTGTGGTGATATTTGATGTAATATAAAATTTTTTTAGGAGAATGGTGGAATGCAGATCCTGAGGCAGTCATAGCCCAAGCCCTACAAACAGGTGGAGGACCAAATGTTTCGGATGCCTACACTATTAACGGACTTCCAGGGCCATTATATAACTGCTCTGCTAAAGGTATAAATTGCTATTGTACATGTTTCACTAAAATACCACGTCTTATGTGACCAGTACAAAGCAAAGAAATGGGTTTTTTACCATTACATTTTGCTATAAGTTTAACTTTAGTTAAACAAGAAGTTAGAGAAATTATATAGAATCCTAATCCAACTAAAATCAATTAATACCAGGAGAAATTCTTAGTTACTTTTACAATAAGAAAAATTTCTTACTCCCCATTCATTGTTTGATACATAAATAAATGTGGACCATATCTATCTCCTAAATTATCAATATTTACTAATGTGTCAAACTCTGAATGGATCAGGATAAGAGATTTCTCTTGTTGTGAGATCAAATGAGAACTTTTTCTTAAAACCAGATATTTAGAGACACAGCATAATATTTTCATTCAGCATTGGCAGATACATTCAAGCTGAAGGTCAAGGCTGGTAAGACATACCTTCTCCGTTTGATCAATGCTGCACTCAATGATGAGCTCTTCTTCAGCATTGCAAATCACAGCCTCACAGTAGTTGAAGCAGATGCCATTTATGTCAAACCATTTGAGACAGGCACCATTTTGATTACTCCAGGACAAACCACCAATGTTCTTCTCAAACCAAACCACACTACCCCAATGCCACATTCTTCATGACTGCTAGGCCATATGTCACTGGCCTAGGGACTTTTGACAACTCAACAGTTGCTGGAATCCTTGAATATGAAATGCCACCACAATCTCTTCATTCAACAACTTCCATTAGAAAACTTCCACTTTTTAAGCCTACCCTCCCTGCCCTTAATGACACTTCTTTTGCAACAAAATTCACTAACAAGCTGCGCAGCCTAGCAAGCCCCCAATTTCCTGCTAATGTACCGCAGAAAGTTGATAAGCACTTTTTCTTCACAGTTGGTCTTGGAACAAGCCCATGTCAACATAACCAAACTTGCCAGGGACCTAATGGAACAATGTTTGCAGCATCAGTGAACAATGTATCTTTCACACTCCCAACAACATCACTTCTTCAAGCACACTTCTTTGGCCAATCAAATGGAATCTACTCACCTGACTTTCCAATTAGCCCCTTGGCTCCATTCAACTACACAGGCACCCCTCCAAACAACACCATGGTGAGCAATGGACAAAGCTGGTGGTCCTTCCATTCAACAAAAGTGTTGAGCTTGTTATGCAGGACACCAGCATTCTTGGTGCAGAAAACCATCCTCTCCATTTGCATGGATTCAACTTCTTTGTGGTTGGCCAAGGTTTTGGTAACTATGACCCAAATAAGGACCCTGAAAGCTTCAATCTTGTTGATCCAATTGAAAGGAACACAGTTGGAGTCCCTTCTGGTGGTTGGGTGGCCATTCGCTTCTTGGCGGATAACCCAGGTTAGTATTTTGTCTCTAGTATTTTCGGTTAGACATGCGTATTTGTCATTGATACTTTGCTCACAACTGCTTGATAAGTTTACATTTTAGTTCAATGTCAATGGCAATTCGCATGAGAAAAACTTTTGGATTGTTTTGCTTATTTTCTGCTGTGAATTTCACTGAAAATTGTGTGTGCAGGGGTATGGTTCATGCATTGTCACCTTGAGATTCACACAAGCTGGGGCTTGAAGATGGCATGGCTTGTCTTGGATGGAGAGCTTCCCAATCAGAAATTGTTTCCACCACCACAAGATCTTCCCAAGTGTTAACATTCTGGTCGGAATGCAAACATCCAATTTTTTGAGCTTTTCGTTTCTTTTTTCCATTTTGTATGTCTTTTTGGAAATCATCATGGTTCACTACTTTTTATTGTTTCCTTTATTCTTTCCAAGAGAGATGAGGTGAAGGGGTGGAATATGTTAAGATCACTGCATTTTTAATATTAATGATTCATTTCCCATAATGATTCGTTGATTTCATCCACTACAATCTTGGTTATTCTTTCATTTGAATCCATATATTTTATGTCGCCCAAAGTGACAGAAACAGAATTGATATTTTGATGGTAGGCCATAATATTTTTTCTTACTGTATATATAAAATTATTTATAGACTTTAACCTATCAATTTAAGCTTTGAAGAGAGATGCTTTTATAATATGGTATTTATAATATTGTATCAAAACTCCCATGATCAAGTGATTTGGAATTCAATCCATGCTATCTTTAATTCTAGTATGTTGTTAATGTTTCAAGCCCCAAACAACCAATTACTTGAAAAAACGTGTTAAATATAAAATCCTTTATATGCCTCAACCATTCAACTTAAGTTTTTTGAAGATATGGTTCATAACACTTACCATTCAAAGTTACATATTTTAAATAATTACAGGTCACACACTACACAAACTGCTACAAATCAATGCAAAAACAAGAAATTTATAATAAAGAAATTCGAGGGGTTTGAACTGTCTCTAGAAAAGAAAGAAAAGATTCCCAGAATCGTACATGCATATTGGTTATGCTAATCCAGTGATCGATGAGAGGATCCTGCCGTGGGCGATCCTGAAAGTCCCTATAAGTGCTTCTTAAACCTGAGTCATACTTTATCATGGTGGAATGACTAGCATTAAACCCACCAAAACTTTTGATCACATTAAATAATATTGGTCAGGTTTCTAGCGCGAAATATAAATATTATGAAGAGGTGGTTGAGAAATGTGTCCTTTTGCTGTTTTCGTGCCTCCATGGTCTGAGGTGTAATGTTGTATGTTGTCTAGTTCTCTTTTGGCGTTTTTTTCATTTTTTCCTTTCTCACACAACTCCCCCTTAACCTCAACCACACATGCTCTTAGTGTTAAATGGATGGATAACTTTTTGTAGCAAAAATAAAAGGTAGCATTGGATTGATTTTGATTGTGAAACTGTGAATCATACAGTCCTTCAGTTTCAAGAATGGAAACTCTATTCACTTTTTACTTACTCAGATTTCACTACTGCAAGAAAATGAGAATTTAGCTTCGGAAACATCCATCGCTAATGGTTATAAACCGTCGCTATAACCGGCTCCACACAATCTATCTCCCCCACAATCAAACATAGGAAATCTAGCTAACCAGCCCTCAGTTCTAGCAATGTTATCCAGGAAAAAAAGTTTCGTGTTATCGCAATACCCTGACAGCACGCATTTGCAAATTATCAGAAATGTCCATAAACTAACACTGACAGCAGATGTGCAGGTTATGTAGGGTCCAATAGAAACCAAAAAGCAATTGAATCAACATTCAAGTAAATATACTTTAATTATTAAAAAAAGATATATGAAATCACAGTTATCTTAATCTTAACATTAATAAAGAAGGTATTTTCGCTATTCAAGGACTTCGATTATTAATACTCTTCAGTTGAAATTCGAACCAAAAAAAGGTGGAGCAACTTGGAAATCTTTCTTCACACTAGTAAATGTAAAACAATCTAAATATGAGTAGCTTGTTCATCTTCGTAAAACTGTCATTCAATGATTCAATACTATCTCCGTAATACCCACCTAAACTTCCAATTGGCATAAAGTATTATGTAACAATATGGGGAAATAAAGAATTGAAACCTAAGATTAAACCTGTTTCAGAAAACCCAAGCCTGCTTCGCAAAAGGCCTTCTGTACTTTTAATAAGCCATTTCTAGTCTCAGGGCCATGGGTACCTCCACTAGAATATAATTGACATTTCCAAGTCAAACAAATATCTCTGCACCGATAATATCATAATCTCTTTTTTTCAAAGAAAAATGGTATAATCTCCATGCAGACCTTGGAAATCACAATTACAAGTGTTGAAGCTAGCTCAGGACCAATTTTTGCAATCTGATGATCAATTCCAGCAGGATCTGGGTTTTCCACAATCGACAAACCTTATCTGTCAAAAGTCCAAACCATTACGTGAGGCCAACAAATGTCAACATCCACACTTAATAACACTGGTTGCTAGATTTTTTTGTAAACAACATAAACTTCAGAATAGCAAGCAAATCTTAACATAACAGCATATATCACAATTTGGAATCCGAGTTTACAGAATTTATCAAGTGAATCAGCATGTGCGGTAAAATAACTACTTACTCTTGCAGTTAAGCATCAATAAAAAAAAATGTGCAGCAAACATGGTTATATGCAGATTCCATCAAAGCACAGCAAGGGTGAATGGATAACTTGAGTGGAGGATTATCCGGAGATAAGCCTCCAATTCCTGCAGAGTATCTGAGCAAAACAACCTTCCAAGGAGGACTGGAGGCTTAATCTGCCAAAGTGTAGATTATAGTATCTAATGTGTAGATTATAGCATAAGGGTCAGTACTCACCCAGCTTCCCCACATGTCTAGGTGTAGGCAATTGCTGATGTTTCAGTGTTAGTTTCGGTGTTACACTGGCATCTCGTGGAATTGGATCAACCATTCTATTCCACTGCAATGTCTTCACTCATAGAACTCAATATTTAGAGCCAATTTTCCATACAAGCTGCATATTCTTCATTCTTTTGGTTTCCTGTCATTGTCTTCAGTATGCAATTGATTGCTACATGTAAAATATATAGGATTGTAAAGTTCAGAGCAGACTTTGCCAGTTGTATGGGGAGAGAATTGACGTATTGGAATATATAGGATTGAATTGATGAGGAGGTACCGCAGTTTTTGTATGGGCAACTGTTAATAGTGTCAATGTTCTGTTCTCTTTTGAAGGGTTCAGAATTCAGACCTAGCTTGACACAACTGGGATGGGAGGGCTAGCTTAAAAGAAAAATGAAATCGACCCAAAAAAGGAAAAACGAAAAGACAACCGAAGATTAAAAGTTAAAACTTATACATGGTATGAAGAATCCCAAATTTTGTTATTCATCAATCACATTGCTGTTTCATATTCACACATACATCATCCCTTTGCCTCAAGTGAAGGTTTCTAAGCTGCAATTGCTTCTGAAGCCACATTACCTCAGTTTACGAGGTAAATATGAAGAATTTGAGATCACTAACTCGTCAAGCAGCTCAAAAACATATAATAACTTCCTGTCTCTGCAAATTAGATCAATCAAAAGTCCCCAAGAATCTGGTCCTGGCTGGAACCCCATCTCCACCAAGTCAAATAGTGCCATAGCAGCATCATCAACCATTCCAGCCTTACAAAGGTGAACCAATAATTCATTTGAGGTAGCATAATGGGGTAGAAACCCCCTACCAAGCATTAGCCGTAATAATTCCTTTGCCTTTTTCAATTCACGTTTTTGGGTTAAGGAATTTAACACAATCCTGTAACTACCTTTGTTCAAATAGACACCCTCATGTGGAAGATTCTCTAGCATATCCAGAGCCTCCTCATATCTTTCTTCTCTGCACAGGCCTCCGAGTATCACGTTGAATGTAACAGTATCGGCTCGGCATTCATTTTCCTTCATTTCTTTAAGCAACTCTAGAGCTTCATCAATTTGCCCATTCCTACAGCAGAAATTAATCAAAGCAGTGTAGCTAACTGCATCAGGTTTCAACCCAGAGCTCTTCATCTCAGCCAGAACCCCTTTTGCATCTTGCAGTTGCCCCACTTTACATAACCCATTCACCAGGGCTGAGTAATTAAACACATTTGGACGACATCCATTATTTTTCATAAATTCAATTATATTTCTAGCACGATCAGGTTTACCTCCACGGCAAAAGCCATTGATCAAAACATTGTAAGTCAAGGGGTCAGGTATGATCTGATCCTTTGAGACCATTTCCTCAAAAAGTTCAAAAGCTTCTTTGAGTTTTCCATTTTGACAGAGGCCATCCATCAGGGTTGAGTATGTAATTAAATTAGGAAAGGACAATTTTGAGTTCCTCATCTCTTTACAACTTCAAATGCAGAGTCAAGATCTCCATTTTTGCAGTGGTACTTCACTAAGATATTAAATATGCAGACGTTTGGCCTATATGTTAGACTCCTCTTGGCATGCAAGAGTAATTGTCGTGCCAAATCAACCTGATTTGAATCGACCAGGAGATTGAGACATG
>JAMLFY010000012.1:17714390-17862297 GCA_030441495.1 Dalbergia oliveri
TAATCAAAATTGTAAAAATTAGTTTAAGTTAATTAGTCCCATGATACTTTTTGTGGAGACTACATAAATCATTAAAATTTAAAATGACAAAAGTTAAATGATCTTCTTTATAATGGAGTCCTTAATGGTTAGATAAACCCCATATAACAGTACTAATTCAACATCAGGTAAGCTAGATGGTGATTAAAATCATGCAATTTGCTTTTAAAGTTCTCATTAAGAGTAATGATAATAGTTTTGGGTTTTCCAGTAACCCTTATACGCGATAACATATTAATCATTCAAATCATTATATATATATATATATATTATAAAAGCACTTGTTGAGATTGTATCACATGTAAAATTCATTGTAAATCTAGAGTCTATATTAACAATTTTTTTTAGTAATTAATTGTTATAAATTATTTTTATGGATGTCCGTTATCATTTTTAATGATTGATTAGATCCATTTATTGCCCATTAATGTAATATTAAATCACTCATTTTCTGTTGTATTCAAGGGTCTATAAATAGAGGTCAATTGTAATATTACGATACATAAAAGAACAGAGGAATTTCTCCTTCTTTTACCTATTCTCATTCTCTGATCACTTCTCCCTTCTACTACTATTTTATAACATGTTACGAGCATTGATTCTTCAAATTTTTTTTTTTACGATAAGGTGATCCTTCGTTCTTGTTCAATCTTCATTCTTGTTCTTTCAACAAATATTATGATAATTTCTCTCATGTCACCTATGATGTTGTGGATGTCAATATATTATACTTTGCTTTGCCAAAGTCCTAAGCCTTTATGGCTTTAAGCTCCTGGACACAACATCATTGTTGTTTTATATTCAATTTTCAGATCCTTTATCCTTCAAGTTTTTTTTTCTTTGTTAGTACAATGTTTTGTTTTATTACCCGTTATCAATGCTGTGACCTTTGTTCCATTGACGAACCAACCTACATCCTTTCAAATAGGATATCTTATTTCTTATATTGCAAAGGGTAATAGAGTTAAAAGGAAAATGCACACCTATGTTGGACAAATCTTATGGATACCATCGTCTTTTCATTATGCCTTTGTAATATATGAATTGCTAATAATACATTAACTCTATCACAGTACTACTCATTATTTCCTTGCATATATCATGTAATCTGAATATATTCTTTCAATCATTTAATTTTTTTTCCCTTTTTAGATTATTTATATAAATCAACCTTGCTATAATTAGTAATAAATTCTAAAATTTATTTACACTACTTTACGTTACGTTACTAGTAGGATGTTAATTTGCAAATCATCACCAGACTTTTATGTCTATATTAAATGATATTATCTTGCCATTAATTGCACGTTATGATTATATTGTGTATCAATTGCATATTATATTTATATTGCTCACTAATTGCATATTTATATTATTTTCCTATTTTTCTTTTTCAATATCATTCCCGAAGTGAATGATAATCATTTCCAAGAAAGCAAATGATATATATACCCAAAATAAACAAAAAAAATCATTCCTGAAGTGAATGGATTATTTCTTCATTTATAAAGATATTTGTATATTCCCTAAGTGAACATATAAAAAATCATTCTCTAAGAGAATGAATTTTACCAAACGCATTACTGAAGTATGTGTTCTATATGGTGTAATACTATAATATAAAATAAATCATTACATCACTTTGAATGAATATCTTTGCATCTTACATTTGAAGCGAATGTAAGGATAACTTTTTAATAATTTATAATTGATGGATTTTATAATTTTGGGAATTTATAATTTAGTCCTTATAGTTTATGTTTTATTATTTCGTTGTTATTTTTTTTTTCTTTCCTTTCCTTTCCATCTATTGAATTCACTTTTAATATTCATTATCATTTTATGTACTAGATCACACTATGTCAAATTTGACAAAACTTGAGTTTGCTGCACTCGACATAATTGGAAACAACTATTTATCATGGGTACTTGATGCTGAATACACTTGGAAGCCAAAGGCCTAGGAGATACTATTAAAGAAAAACAAGCATCAAGCCAAGACAAGGCTAAAGCTATGATCTTTTTGCGCCATCACCTTCATGAAGGGTTAAAGGCAGAATATTTACCTGAAAGATCCATTGGAATTATGGATAAATTTGAAGGAAAGATATGATCACCAAAAGACGTGATTTTGCCTAGAGCTCGTTTTGAATGGATGCACTTGAGATTGCAAGATTTTAAAACTGAATGAGTACAACTCAGTCTTTAAGATAAGTTCTCAATTACGACTATGTGGTGAAAAGATCACTGATGAGGACTTGTTGGAAAAAACATTTTCAACTTTTCATGCTTCAAATGTGCTCTTGGAGGAATACCGTGAAAAAGGGTTTTAAAAATACTTGAATTGATATCTTGCCTCTTAGTAGCTGAACAAAACAATGAGCTACTAATGAAAAACCATGAAGCTCGTCCATTGGCTCCGCTCCATTCCCAGAAGTGAATGTTGCAACCCATGGTCATGGTCGTGGTCGTGGTCGCCCGCGGTCGTGGCTATGGACGTGGCAACTGGCATAATAATCAGAGTAACCACAATGGACGTGGTCATTTCCTCCCTCATCACCAAAAGTGGAATAATAATTACAAGCAAGAGAAAAATAAAAGTGCTTCAAGTTATCCTTCAAAAGGCATAGAGAACTTCTGTATCGATGTGGAATGAAAGGCCATTGGTCACGAACTTGTCGTACGCCTGAACATTTTGTTAAACTATATCAAGCTTCAACCAAAGGGAAGAACAAAAATGTTGAGACCAATCTAGCTCTTCACAACAATGAAGCTGAGGCAAATGATGTTCAAGCAAATCTTAAACCCATCGATGATATTTTTGCATCTCAATGACATAATCAACTTAGAAGGCTCGAAGGATACTACACATTTGGATGTAGCAGATTTCTTTTGAGAATTTAGTAGGGACATTTTTTTTTCTTTTCTTTTAGCATTTCATTTCATTTCATTTTATTTTCTTTTCCCTTTATTCTCCCCATAAGACTCTTATTATTGTAATTTTTTTTTATTTTAAATTTATAATTATTGTTCGTATTTTTATTTATAATTTCTCATTGATGTTCATTTTTTTATGAAGAATAATGGATGTTTCCAAGTCGTTATCAAGATCCAATGCCGACAAAAAGGATGTATGTCTAATTGATAGTGCGACAACACATACAATACTTAGAAATAAAATATATTTCACTTCCCTTATTATGAAAGAAGCAAATGTTAGTACAATTTCTGGTACTACAAAATTGATTGAAGGCTTTGGAAGAGCTAACATAATACCTGGAGGAACAAAATTTGCTATTAATAGTGCTTTATTATCTAGTAAGTCTCAACGAAACTTACTAAGTTTTAAAGATATTCGTCAAAATGGATATCATATTGAGACTGTAAATGAAGGGAATATTGAGTATCTCCACATCACAACCATTATTGAGGGTACGAAATGTGTATTAGAAAATTACCTGCTTTATCCTCTGGTTTGTACTATACAAATATTAGCACAATTGAAACTTATGCTAGTAAACAGAAGTTTACTGACCAAAATACTTTTACCCTTTGGCATGATCGGTTAGGTCATCCTGGTACAATTATGATGAGAAGAGTTATTGAGAATTCACTAGGGCATCCTTTGAAGAACCAAGATTCTTCAATTCAAAGAATTCTCATGTGCTGCTTGTTCAAGGAAAATTAATTTTGAGACCATCACCGGTTAAAATTGGGATTGAATCACCTGCATTTTGGAACGTATTCAGGGTGATATATGTGGGCCCATTCACCCACCATGTGGACCATTTAAATATTATATGGTTTTAATAGATGCATCATCAAGATGGTCACATGTGTGTTTATTATCAACTCGTAACTTGGTATTTGCGAGATTACTTGCTCAAATAATAAAATTAAGAGCACAATTTCCAGATTATACCATCAAAACAATTCGTTTTGATAATGCTGGTGAGTTTAGATCCCAAGCTTTTAACAATTATTGTATATCAACTGGAATAACAATTGAAGAGCCTGTCGCTCATGTTCATACACAAAATGGTCTAGCAGAATCCTTTATAAAACGCCTCCAATTAATAGCTAGACCAATACTTATGAGAACAAAACTCCCTATCTCTGCATGGGACATGCTATCTTACATGCTGCAGCACTTGTACGGATAAGACCAACAAGTTATCATAAATTTCCCCATATCAGTTAGCCTTTGGTCAGGAGCCAAATATATCCCATCTTAGAATTTTTGGATGTGCAGTATATGTTCCAATTGCTCCACCACAACGCACAAAGATGGGACCACAAAGAAGATTGGGAATATATGTAGGATATGAATCTCCTTCTATCATAAAATATCTTGAACCAATGACTGGTGATTTATTCACAGAAGATTTTCTGATTGCCATTTTGATGAAACAATTTTCCCAACATTAGGGGAGAAAATAAGCAGCCAAAAAATGAAATTACATGGAAAACATATCATTATCGCATCTAGACCCTCGCATAGGGCAATGTGAATTAGAAGTACAAAAGATAATTCATTTGCAAAATGTTGCAAATCACTTGCCAGATGCATTCACTAACCCGAAGAAAATTACAAAATCTCATATACCAGCTGCCAATGCTCCAATTAGAATTACCATCCAAAAGGACAACCTATTAGTGCAAATGAAAGTAAGCCACGTTTGAAGCGGTAGACCAAATTCCAAAGATAAAAATCCTCGAAAAAAAAGGGACAATTAATGAAGATGGTCATAATACGGAGGCAACTATCAAAAAGAGTCCCAAGACAAAACTATTGATGAAACCCAAGAAGAGGTTCAGGTACCTGAAAATGATAGAAATGAAGAGATCTCAATAAGTTATGTCACTATAAGGAAAATATGGAATCGAAAACATATTGTTGTCGACAACACATTTGCATATAATGTTGCAATTGAAATAATAAAGCAAGATGAAGATCATGAACCAAAATCTGTCACAGAATGTAGAGAGAGATGACTGGCCAAAATGGAAAGACGTAATTCAAGCTGAATTAACCTCGCTAGGAAAGCGTGAAGTTTTTGGACCTATAGTCAAAACACCTGAAGGTGTAAAGCCAGTGGGATATAAGTGGGTTTTTGTGAGAAAACGAAATGAGAAAAATGAAATTGAAAGATATAAAGCACGACTTGTAGCACAAGGGTTCTCACAAAAACCCGGTATTGACTATATGGAGACATATTCCCCTGGTGGATTCAATTACACTTAGATATCTTATTAGTTCAGTAAATAAAAAACTAGATATGCGTCTAATGGATGTAGTTACAGCCTACTTATATGGATCATTAGATAGCGAAATTTACATGAAAATCCCTGAAGGATTTAAAATGCCCGAAGCATATAAAAATTCTCGAGAAGTTTGTTCAATAAAACTTCAAAAATCCTTATACGGATTAAAACAATCAGGGCGTATGTGGTACAATCGCCTTAGCCAATATTTGTTGAAAGATGGGTATAAAAATGATCCAATTTGCCCATGTGTTTTCATAAAAAGATTTGAATTAAAATTTATTATAATTGCAGTATATGTTGATGATTTGAATATCATTGGATCTCCTGAAGAGATTCCAAAAACAATGGACTACTTAAAGAGGAATTTGAAATGAAAGACCTCGGCAAGACAAAATTTTGTCTCGGCTTACAAATTGAGCACTTGACAAATGGAATATTTGTCCATCAATCAAATTATACCAAGAAAATCCTAAAACGATTTTACATGGATAAGGCACATCCATTGAGTACCCCAATGGTTGTAAGATCACTTGATGTAAATAAGGACCCATTTCGACCTCATGAAAATGATGAAGATCTTCTTGGTCCTAAGTACGTATCTTAGTGCTATCGGGGCATTAATGTATCTTGCTAACAATACAAGACCATATTGCTTTTTCCATAAATTTATTAGCAAGGTTTAGCTCTTGTCCAACTAGAAGGCATTGGAATGGTGTTAAGCATGTATTGCGATATCTTCAAGGATCAATTGAAGGGCTTATTTTATTCAAACGAATCCAGACACCAGCTAATTGGATATAGAGATAGGTTTCTATCTGATCCACATAAAGGCAGATCCCAACAGGCTATTTATTTACTTGTGGCGCACAGCTATATCATGGCGCTCAACAAAACAAACCATAGCGTTGCTTCGTCAAATCATGCAGAGATATTAGCAATTCATGAAGCAAGTCGAGAATGTATTGGCTTAGATCAATTACCCAACACATCAAGGAAGCATGTGGATTGCCTAGAAAAGGAAATACCAACAACCATGTACGAAGACAACTCGCTTGCATAAATCAATTGAAGGAAGGATACATTAAAGGAGATAGGACAAAACATATTTCACCAAAGCTCTTTTACACACATGACCTTCAACAGAACGGCGATATTGATGTTCAACAAATTCGTTCAAGCGATAATTTGGCGGATTTGTTTACTAAAGCGTTACCTACGTCAACATTTGAGAAGTTGGTATACAAGATTGGAATGCGCAGACTTTCAAGATATTCAGTAATGTTGTTATTAGGGAGTAATATGTCCTGTACTATTTTCCTTAACCAAGGTTTTGTCCCAAAATGGGTTTTCCTGGTAAGGTTTTTAATGAGACAGCTTAGTATACATATTACAAAGATATATGTACTCTTTTTTCCTTCACTAAGATTTTTTCCATAGGGTTTTTTCTTAGTAAGGTTTTTAACGAGGCATATTGTCTACCCCATGGACATCCAAGGGGGAGTGTTATAAATTATTTTTATGGATGTCCGTTATCATTTTTAATGATTGATTAGGATCCCATTTATTGCCCATTAATGTAATATCGTAAATCACTCCTTTTCTATTGTATTCAAGGGTCTATAAATAGAGGCCAATTGTAATATTACGATATATATAAAAATATAGAATTTCTCCTTTCTTTACCTATCTCATTCTCTAATCACTTCTCCTTCTTCTACTATTTTTATAACATTAATCAATTTAACTCATCATTTTAAATTGTCGTCAATTTGTTATCTTGCGAAAACTATCGTGTACAAATACAACTAGATTATATGCATACAACAGGTGGAGTTATATAAAAATTAAAATTTATTATCTATGCAATAATAAAAGGGATTTGGTATAATAACTATCTTCTTGGTACCCAATTTTCCTTCATATTTTACCAGTACAATCACCTCTTCCAATTCTTTTTCTTCTTCTCTTTCAACACTTTTTTTTTTCTCTTTTTAAGTAATTTTTTTTAAAAATAATAATACATGATTGAATATCCATCTAAAAATTTTTATATGGACAATGCATATAAATTTAACAAAAAAATGCGCTTGACGGCAAGCTATGCAAACAAAGCGCTAGTTATAATTAATGTTAGAAGATGCGATGGAAAATATGAATACAGAAAGAAAGATTGAATAATCTAGATGTATCCTACTATTTATGTGTGTTGTGTATTACAAAGAAGCAAAGCCTATTTATAGGCCTGAAATATTAAAAGCAATAAATCAATACCAAATTAAAACATTATGACAAAAATCAAACTAATTTGATCTAAATCAATTCAAGATAGGTTGGGGATGGAACTAGGAAACACTTGACACGGGCTGGAGAACAAGAAACACAGAGTAGGTGTGCCTGGGTTGAAGTGGAGTCACGAAGATGGAGACAAAGTCACATATGCAAAGACGACATAGCATGGATGCATAGATGGCGGTGCGTGAAGGTCTATATAGCGGAGCACACTAGTGAAGGTAAGTGGAGAAAACCAATTCAGGGTGGATGCCATGACTCTAATATCATGTTAGAAGACATAATGTAAAATAGAAATTGAGAGAAAGGCTTAATAAACTTTATATTTCTATGATAGTATCAACTACAAAGAAGCAACACCTATTTATAGGAATGAAACATTAAATGCAATAAATCAATACCAAATCAAAACATAATGACAAAAATCAAACTAAAATAATCTAAGATATATCTAAATCAATCAAAATTAACCCAAAATATACTAAGATGTTATTTTGTTCTAATTAAGGGTGGAAATAGACTAGGCTAGACTAGGATTTGACTTTAATAAGCCTAACTTGTATTGCTAAAATGTTGCCTGAGTCTAAGCCTCTTGCCTAACATAGACCCTTTTTGTAGCTTTATCTGACCTTTTTAAAAGTTTGACCTTGTTCGAAAACCTATTTAAAGGACTATTTGATCATTAAATTTTTAGGTAAATTACACTTACTTCACTAAAGGTTTGGTCAAATTCACCCAGATCCCTTTATTTGTTTGGGTAACACTAACCTCCCCTAAATCTATTGTTTAGGGTTTAGGGTTTAGGATAGAGGGAGGTAATGTTATGATTTTACAAACTTATGAGAGATCAATGTAATGATTGAGAAATTAAGGATCTATTAAACAAATTTTACAAATAGAGGTGAGATAGGTGAATTTCACTCAACCTTAGGAAATGTTAGTGTAATTTATCTATAATTTTTTTTTTATAAAAACAAAACATTTAACTCTTAAATAAGTCAAAGGACTTTTAAATATATCAAAAAAATATATTTTTAAATTGACTAAAGGATTATTAATTAAATTTAAAAGTATATTTTTTAAATAGATTAAAATATTTCTATTATAAATAATAATAATAATAATAATAATAATATATAAGTCAACTTGTTAGGCCTAATAGCTATTTTTATTACCTAAGCTAGAACCTGACTTGTTTAGCTAAATTTTTTTTTAAAAAAACTTAAGTCCTAGCTTATTTACTAAATAGTCTAGGCCAAGATAGACCACATGTAGGTGAGACCAAAGACCTATGATTTGTTTAACCTACTTTTACCCTAATTCTAACAATTAAGAAGATAAGGACATCTTATATTCTTAAAAAAAATTGAAAAATACACTTGATACAATAAAAGTTTAAAAACTTATTAGTCATAAATCCTTGACCAGTGCCTTAGTTAAAATAATCCAAAAGTATAAAATAAGTTAGACATGTAATGATCGGTAATTTAAAATAATTCATGTCATAATAATAATAGTGAATATGGTAAACTAAAAATAAATATGGACCTTGTTGTGATAACCAAATAATTTATTTTTGTCCATGATTTAAAAATATTCGTCAATATAAAAAGATAAAATACATGGGATCACTGTTTGGCAAAGACTAAGAGATAAAACTTTATAGGCACATTGTTTAGGGGTGAAAGTCACTTTTCCTTTTCTTTTTTTATTTCTTTTCCTTTTTCCTTTCTTTCCTCTTCGTTTTTTTTTCTTCCGTTCTTTCCCTTCTCTTCCATGGAGCCACCACCACACCGCATCCCATCACACCACCACCAGCCCCTGTCGCATGCACGCAACCTCCCCCTCCTATAGTGTAATATCTATCACATCTGGACGCGCACGTATTGCCGTCCCCAATGTGAGTGTAACACCCGGCATGCATATTGTCCACTTTGGAGCCTAACTGGGCGCCCCTCATGAATTTGTCCTTCCTTTTTCAAGGGGAAAACGATCTGCATGGGAGATATCCACACCCTTATAAGGCATGCTTCGTTTCCCTCTCTAATCGATGTGAAACTAGCTAGCTAGCACACCTATCCTGGGACTTGGCACTGATACCATCTGTAACATCTTGGGTGTGCTACGTATCGCTCTCAGTGTGAGTGTAACACCTGGCATGCAAATATCATTCATTTTGGGGCCTAACTAGGCTCCCTTACGGATTTGCTCTTCCCTCTCTCAAGGGGAAAATGGGTTTGCATGGGAGATATCCACACTTTTAGATATACTTCGTTCCCCTTCCCAACCGATGTGGACTAGCTCCACCCCTCCTAGTTGGGGGCCAACGTCTTCACTCTGGCTGGCACACTCATCCCGACTAGCTCTCTGATGCATCTATAACCGCTGTCACACTTGGGCGTGTGCATATCACTCCCCAATGTGAGCGTACCACTCGACATGCGAATATTGTCCTAGAGATCTGCATGCGGGTGTTACACTCACACTGGGAGTGATACGCAGCGCCCAGATGTGACAGATGTTAGATATAGCCACTCCTCTCTTCCTTTCTCTATTGTTCGTTGTCTCTGCCTATGAGAGGAACCAATTGGAGCCACAAGTTTTGGGTTGCTCCATCCCCCTAATCTTTCTCTAGAGTAGTGGGTAAGTATCAATCTTGTCCAATTTATCATTTTGAGTTCTCTATGGTTATTAATTGTATTGGGGGGGGGGTTTCATGGAACCTTAGTTCTTTACATTTGGGGTTTTCTATCAATTGAAGCAAATTGATGGTATTGTTAGCTCTCTAAAATTGTGTTTGTCTTGTTCCTAGAGTTATAGAGCGATTGAGCATTAACCTGTTTAATCGGTGACACTTGGAAGTTAGTCTTCGTTTTGTGACTAGACATTATATCTATAATTATTTTTATGCATGTTATGTTAGTTCAAAATACATATTAGTAATTTAGAAACTGAAAAATAATTATTTGCCAACATGATATATGTTTAAAGAAAATCAATCGATTATGTTGGATTGTCTTATTAAAAATTAACACATGAGACGGTATGATATTGACTAGATATTTGGAATTTTCATAAAGGAATGTTGTATTTCATATCTTCAAAATGTTTGAAAGTTAGTATGCCATCTGTTATGAATTGAGGAAGGACTTGTGAAATGTGGGCATGACATTTCTTTTCCCTAGTGTTTTCCATAAAAAGTTGATGTTTTCAAAGATATTTTCTTTAAATGCAAGAAATTGTTGAATTTTTAGAATTTGTGAATTTACCTTGGTTTTACTATTTGTTTGTATATTGTCTCATGTGAGTTATAAACATTTTATCTACCATTTACCTGCAAAACTCACTCCATTGTTTCTCCCCTTTTAAGTTGTAGGTGTTGAATCTATTTCCAAGTCCTCGGCTGAAACGTAGATGGTCTAGAGTTGGTGAGCCTTCTTGAGAGTTGAGAAGGCCATCTCTTTTAATTTGAAACTTGAGTTTTAGTTTTTATCCGTTAGGCTACTAGTTGCTCCATATGCCATATACAGGGTCCTTAGATTTTTTGATTTCGATCTTGTTAGAAATTATATATATGTGGCTTGTAATCTAAATTATTTTGAAAAGAACTTTTTTTTTTGTTGGTTCTATGTTCAATATGATAAATTGGATTCTTTGTTTTGGAACTTATGGCTTATTGAAGTTGTGTGAGATGTCTTTTTACTTGTTGAGAGTGCATTTCAAGAGTGCTTGATGCCCAAACTCTATAGATTTATCTATCATCATTTTTAGGGTATTAATGTATTTGGCATATGTCTGAAAAATAAAGGAAACTCTACCTTTTTTTTTTTTGAAAAAATTTGTGTCTTAAGGCTAGTTAGGAAGCATGCTCCCTATGCGCCAATCACGATCCAGATTGGGTTGTGACAAGATAATAATTTGAGATTTAAAACTTGAAACTAATTATAAATAAAGCATTGTAAACCTTGCAAGTTAAGTAGTTTAATATTCATGCGATTATTGGTATAAAAATTATTTTTAATATTACTATCTAATTATATATCATTATATCATTACAAATATTTGGCATTAACAAAATAAAAAATAAAAAATAATATATATATATATATATATATATATATATATATATATATCTAATTAGGAGCATAAAAAATTCTACACCGTTAATTTATTAAAGATTTAATTTTGATGCACTCATAGTGTAAAATACTTTTACACTATCATCTAATTAAAATATATCATTTGCAAGACTTTTTAAATAATAGATGAGCAAATCAACTATCATAGTTGATGTAGCAAAACATGATTAAATATCAATATAAAATTTTTTTTACATATATGAGTATAAATTAATTCCTCTATTAAAATTAAACTCATTAAAGATACTGTTTACAAGTTTTATATGTATTACGAGTAATTGTTACCTAATTTATGAAATAAGCTAATATTTTCAAGATAAAATTTATATGACACGTGACATTAGACTTGAAAGGAAAAATCCTTACTATCCTGCATGCATTGACAATTAGGAAGAACAGTAGTTCACTAGTTGTAGTTGATAACAATAGGTGACAGCTAATTAACCCAGCTTTGCAAGCTCACTAAATCTGATATTGCTTCTATTGTCGGTCAAGGAATCCCAAGTCACCCATTTTTTCAACTGAGTGGCTGAATGGGGCACTGGGACTTGTTCTTTGCCCGTTGCTACAAGTTAAAGTTGAAAGCGACCAATCTAAACTGGGAGGATGCAAGAACATATGAGAAATATATGTATAATTACGTCACCTGACTAATTTTGATACTCTGAGAATATAAACAACTTTTTGTACATGATTTATGTGATAATATATAATTAAATCTTTATGTAAATTTTTTTTATCCAGTGATTATAAATTAAACTATTACATTATTTTAAACTAGGTTCCAAATAAAAGAAAACAACCCACAATTTTTTCAGGTGAAAGATTATATCATAATGTTCTTATCTAGAAATCCAAAGAGTGCAGGTTTGTCCAAGCATTCATGTGAGTAGGGGTGGCGTATCCTGAAAACACTCTAATGCTCAAGTCAGTAAATGAATGAGGTATAGAATAGTAAAAGTGAGAGATTGTTATATCTGGAGGCATTGAATCCTTATATGGTGAGATTACCTGGTGAATAAATCGAGTTGTGTGATCTTTCTTGAATAGATTCTCAAGATAAGATTTAGGAGATAGCAGATACACTTCATATAAGTGATTATTGGAGAGAGATATGTCCTGGATTTATGCCTGTTGCAAAATCCTATAAGATCTTGTTGGAATTATGCCTAACCAGTGAGAGATCTAGTCTAAATTGGTAGAGTATCTATAGAAGGATTTTATGCCACATGGTTGACTTGTGGAGCCCTCTGTCTAAGCTCATCATAAACTGGCCAATTTTTTTGGCCTATATTTCTAGTCCACTACACATAATATGAGCCAAGTTCTTGATCTGGCTGCAGATTTCCTACTCAAACCTTTTTGCGTGTCAATTTATATTGATCTAATTTTGCTCTGACTTTAATTAGGTTATTCAACGTACCCAAAACACATGAACTGATGTGTGAAATTTTTAAGCACGAAAAAAGAAAAGAATACAAATAAAGGAGTTCATTATGGAGGGTTCATTGACTTAAGCAAAGTTCATTAATTTGGTTAGGTAACGTCACAGATAGATGTTGAATTTTATGATATAAGATGTGATCTATCATTGGATTCTATAGTGTTTGTTAAATATTAATCATTGCCCATTAATCCATTTAATAGACGAAAAAAATTCACTTTTCTATCCTCTTAACTATTGATCATATTTCGACCAAAAAAAAAAAAAAATCATCATATACATTTTAGTCTTTGAACTAAAACGGTGTATAATTTAATCTCCTAAACTTTGTAAATTTTAGTCTTTCTGACTATTACATTATCATGCATTGTTAGCACACAAAATAAAATAAAATAAAAATTGAGGAGATAAGATTGTCTTTATTTTGTAACTAGCATATTGCCGCCGGTGTGCGTTGCGTGATTTATTATCATAATATAAAATTATCAACTAATTTAAGTAAATATTATAAAATTAATTAAAAATAAAATGTCGAAATACAACACTCTTTAATATAAAAATACTTCAATAAAATGTCTTCTGATTTAGAATAAAATAATAACATAAATCTATAATATGTACAAAAACAAAATATTTAATAATTCAAAATTTAAATTCAAAAAATTATACATTTATTTGTAAAATATAATTTGAACATCTCGCAACAAAATATTTTTAATAAATTATCCAATGTTTTTCAAGATTCATAAGGAAAAAATGATTGAAAAATATAAATTCTAAAGTAAAAATTATAGATCGTCAATTTAATTTAATTTAAATATATACTGATATTTATTGAATTGATATTTAAAAAAAAAACTCACCTTTTTTTTATATTCATTTGAATTCAACTGTATTAATTGTATGGAAATCTTATAATCTTATAAAATAAATCTACCGAAATGAAAATAAAATACCACTTTTAAAATTTATATATAAATATATAAAATTGATTAAATTATAAAAAACTCATCATCAAAATATGCAGAAACGACTGTATTTGTAGATATATAACTATATTATTGAATAATACTTAATATAAAAATAAATATATAAAAAATATGTTAGTTACAAATAATATTTTTTGTTTTTCATTTATATATAATATTAGATATTAGATTTCCAAATTTGTTGCTTAGCGCATACATCGTTCATAAAATCATAACTTTTTCCATCTCGAAAATAAAAATTAAATATATATTTTAGAAACTAAAAGTATTGAGTTGATATTACAAAAGAAATACATTAAAAGGTAGAAAAAGGCATCCTATCCTATCCTTCCCTATGGATGTATTTGGTATGTTATATTAGGTTTAATAGTATAAATCTATATTATATATTATGCTCTTATTTGTTATTTAATACAAATAATATATTGTATAAGTTTATATCATAACCTCTTTATACATGAAAATGCTATATATAACTTAACACAGAATGAGAAAATCAAATTAGACTTGATTAGCTTTTAACGTATAAAGTTATTTTTATTTATAATATTCTATTAAAATAAAATAATTCATAAATAAATAATAATAACTAAAAATTTATAAATAAAAATAATTGTTAACAAAATTATTTCATAACAAATAAATATTATTAGAAAATAAAATATAATATCAATTTAGCTATATATAATAATAATAAAAATAAAGATAATTATAATTAATAATTGATAAATAAAATAAAATAATAACTAGTTAATAACAAATAATATAAAAATAATAAATTATTAACTAGTCAAATATATAAATAAATAATAAATAATATATAACATATAAAAGTAAGGATTAATAATAAAAATATTTTGATTTAATATTTATTTTAAATTTTAAATTTAAATAATTATAAACTATTAAAATATATAAAAGAGGGTTATGAGATAGTTACATTGGATTCTCTTCCTTTTTATCTTCCATTCATCCAATTATCTTTATCCTCTTATTCATATTGACCAATAACATTTGCTTCCATATTTGCCAATAGGATTAGTTCTATTTTTTATTACACGGGTCATTACTTAACAATAACTATGTAGTTAATTTCTATTATATTTAATAAATGAATTATATTTAAATATTTTTAATATAATGATATATAACTTTTTAAACTTTGATAATAAAACAATAATAATTTAAATTATTATCAACTAATTTTTTAATCTTACATGATTTCAATCATAGATATAATATTTTAATCATAGATCTGTATTATACAATCGTCTTTATCAATATCCTTTAAGCTTTAATGAATAATATTTTTACTATGGATTTAAAGGCTCAAATAAATAGGACATTAAAATTTTATAACATATTTAATTTGAACTTATGTTGTAAACTCATTAAAATTTTATCAAATAGAATAATGATGACATGACAAATATAATTAGCATTAGAACACTTTTATTATTAGTATGTGTCATTACCGATTAGGGACGTAATCTGCACGTGACTAATTCTTTCTAAGTAGTTACCTCTAATTCTTTATATACATAAAATAATATATTATTTATTTCTGAAATCATGGTTTCATCAAAATCTCTATTTAAACTTTATATCCTAATTATATAACTGAAATACTTGGTATATGAAGCTTTCTGATAACATATTAGTCATACTTTAAAATCAATTCAACTTATGAACTAAATCATAATTTCATCTCTAGCTTACACGTATCTTTAATCAAACACTACAATTTTAATTTATACTTGTAAATTGAAAACATATACATGATTGTTCAAATACTAAAATCAAATACATAATCTAAAATCTATGCATGGCTTGGATTCTCCTCATCCTCCGGAACACTCTACTTTAACAAGACTTTAAACTAAGCCTTACTCCAAAGTAAGACTCACCATTGAAAATAACTGCGTTTGCCAAACCTAGGCTGAACAAATCCTGCACCTGCAACTATGAGGAGAAATGGAGAGGGATGGTCACGGACTTAGTGAGTAAACTCTACCCATCACCCACATGGGGCAACCAAGGATAATATATATATATATATATATATATAATATATATATATGCAAGTCATAAATCATTTAATATTCATATGCATAATTATATAGAAAAGATATCTCTATATTTATAAATTCATAGAAAAACATCTTTATTTTTACTCCAATGTGAAATCATTTTCATTCACATAATGACTCTTAAATCAAATATTATCTTAAAACATAAATATTCTCTGAAAATGTAACTATTCTTGAAAACATAACTATTCTTAAAAATATAAATAACGGACTCTAATAGAGAAACATTATCTTTAGTTATGCTTTGCATAACGATATATTCTTTAGTTGTGCATGTCAACCATGGCATAGCAATTTCTCTCTATGATCATGCAAGGATCTAAATCGAACACCTAACTAGGTTCCATCTCTACTCTATGAGATTTACCCTAAGGATAACTTGGTACCAAGGTTAACGACGTTTTTTCAGCCATTAACTCACTCGTTTCTTTTTAATCGTCTAGTTCTCTAGATTATAAATTAATCATTTCTAAAACTCTGCTTTAGGCTCTTTTATGGGTTTAAAACTCTATCATATAATTACTCTATTCTTGAAATCATGAGATCTCTAATATACATAAAATCATTTAAATATGAAAACTTTTGAAACTCTAAAGTTCTGGACTCATATAACTCTAAAATCTTGACTATAGCATAATTGTGACTATGAAATTATGCCCAGGGATTACCCGCTTGTAGGCATTCCGATTTTAAGTCTAGAATATGTATCGGAGTTGCTATGAATCATATTGAATTTCATACTTCTGAGTATCATAAAACTGAATTTCTAAAATCTTATTTCTCAAGCTGACACCTTTTCATAACTTAAATAACTCTAAAATAATACTTTAAAATAGAAAAGTTCATAATCATAAAATCTCTAACATTATAATAACATCTCTGTTTGATATTCTTGTCAAAATATCTTAACTGATACTCTATAATCATATTTAGAAATCTCAATTCTTGAAGCATAAAGATATTATAAACTCTCAAAATATGTTTAATAAAATAGCAACTTGTTAAATCATATATTCTTACAATAAATCTCTTAAACTTGCGCACATAAAACATTTCCATAACATACGATATATCAATCATGGTCCCATGGTTTTCCAAACACCTTTTCATCCTATATTCAAAATCATACTATTTGCTATAACTTAGAAAATCATATGTATGCTCATACTTTCATCTCTAATATCATATTTAACAATCATTATGCATAACACATACTTGTAATGACTAAAGATAAGGCCATGAGTATGAATCCACTCACCGTTTGAAGTTGGGAGTATGTGGGTACCACAAACTTGACGTGAAGATCTTGGAATGACACTAACAACTGCCATAGAGCAACCATAACCCTAGATTAAACTCTATGCTCTTTAGATAACTCTAATCAAGCTCTAACAACAATGGGAGAGCACTCCACTTGACAACAATGGAGAGAAACAACAACCCATACACTAGAACATGGAAGCAAGGAGGAAAGGAAGCATAAACCAACAACCAAACTCACCTTGGAGCTTGGAGGAGATGGATTTGATGGAGGATGAGAGTGGAGGGAGGAAGAGCTCCTTGGCATGGCTAGGGCTTGAGTTTCTACTTCTGGAGGAAGAAAACCCGAGTTGGGGTATAAATAGGGCTCATTAAATGAAACTACGTCATTTTACATGTACTAACATTAGATACGTCGTCAGCGAGCATATCTAACTTGGCAGTTTGTCCTGAGAATAACAGAACTCTAATAGTACCTCAACAACAACACTCACTTATTTACATTTCTTAACTTTAAGTTAAGAAATAAGAAATACCCCCCATTTGGATTCAAATAAAATATTAAAAAAATAAAATTCCAACGTTCAAAATCCAAATTTTGGGTTTTAGTTCAAATCCAAATTCTCATGGTTTTCTAAACTTGAGGTCCAAAAAGGAAACATTTACGAGTTTCATAAAAATCATTAAAAATCACTCTTCAACTCATTTTCCCTCTAAGAACAATTCCGAGACTTTTGATCCCAAGAATATGACTCTAACATATAGCTCTCCAAGGAGGTATAGGGTCTAACTTAGAGAAGTTCAGACCAACAGTAATCAGGATCTTGAGGCGTAGAGAACTGTTGACACATGTACATCGATATTATAGCATGATACATTAAATAAGTGATACCAAACATATGCATTGAATGGCCACATATACTAAGTATGATATTACAACATAGATTTACCTAGTTTAATTTATGATTATTATCAATTCAATAAATTTAAATAATAAAGCATATTTATATATTTTAAAATATTATAACAAATAATTTTTTACTTTGATGAAAAAATATTAAAATTTTAAGTTGTTATTAATTATTTTTATTACAATTACAACTATACCCATTCAAATTCAAATAAGTGTATTTAAAATTTTCCATTTAAGTATTTAAATTTTATGAAATTATCAGTGTCATATTACATTAAATACAATGGAATTTTTTTCCAACTTCAGTTTCAAAATCCTTTACATTTCATTTCTAATCAAACATAAGAAAGTTTATATATATGACCTTTCCCTTGACTTCTTATATTCAACAAAATAGCTATGTATTATATTTTAAGTAATATTGATATACCAAATAGATTATACTAAATAGATATTGCACAAGTGATGCAAACATATAAACTACACTTCGATGTGATACTAAACATATATTGCACGGGTAATTCAAACATATAAATTGCATTTGATTATATATCTATATTGTATAACTATAGATGTAAGATTAGATACTTTAGTAAGAAATATTATTTACCCTTTGATTGATAAAATATCATGGATTTAATGGCTTTAAAAGGTAAAGGGAGAGAAATGTTATGATTTTTGCCACTGCTTCATACTAAACGCTTATTTAAGACAATAATGCCCACATGACAAAATGCATTAGCTGTATACTAATAATGATATTTCAAATAGGTGATACCAAACATGCATTGGAAGAATGATGTAAAATGTAAATAAATTTTGTAGTAGTGATTATATTAATATACCTTATGGTTATTATTAACAATTTAAATTAAATCTAAATTTATAAATTCTATGTACCTATGTTTTTAATGTCTTAATAATTAACTTTTTATATTGCACTTTTGATGTGACAAACATATTTTGGATGGGTAATGCAAACATTTAAATTGCACTTAATTATATAACTATATCATTTAACTATATCCGATAGATTTGATACTTTAATAAGAAATATCATTTGCCCTTTGATTAATAAAATACCATGGATTTAATGATTTCAAAAAGTATGAAGCGAGAAATACAAGGTCTCTTTATGATTTTTACCGTAAGTTCATACTAAAACCTTCTTTAAAATAAAAAATATCCACATGACAAAATATATTAGCTATAAAACAATCTGCTATACATTGCACGGGTGATATCAAACATGCATTATGTTTTATCATTAATAAGTGATTTTAAAATATACTATCAAATATTTTATAATTACAAGATGATATCAAACTGAACCAATATATATAAATTTATTTTGTATTTGAATTTTATAATCTATCTATGCACCGCACTGGTAAATATACTAGTTTGTTTATAGTATGGACAATATATTAAGGGATCCATCTTTCAGAGAGGAAAAAAAAAATTATGCGCGCCACCACTGGCTAAACTAAAGTACATCTATTCAAACTTATCTAGACATTAAAACCAAATATGAACATTAGTACAACCTTTTAAATATATATGAATATATTTTCTCAATTCAAAGAATTCTCTCTCTCTCTCAGGCTCTTCTTCTTTCTCAGCTCTCTGGTTCTGACATCTATAAAGAGGAGATATAGTCAAATAGAGAATGAAGAATTGGTGACAAGTGCGGAGAAAATATGATAAGACGGAAAAAGTGAAATTTAGGATGAGTAGAGCCAATTTATTTATTTTTTTTAAAAAAAGGGTTTGGGACAAAATTAGTTTAAAACAAAATTGAGTTCTACACATTAGTTAGTCATCAAACGAAGTTTATCTAAAACCCGACCCAACCCCATTGTACCCAGATATCTATGAGTTTGCTGACAATTGAAATTCTCGAATTTATTCAATAATTTTATCCAGACTATTAAACATACCATTATAATTTTAGCTATGTTTAATTTTGATGGATTGTAAAAAATATTTATACCATCATCTTATAAAATCTCTTTATTTTTATGAGTTTTTAAATATTAGATGTAGGAGTTATTAGTTATATTTTTTAATATGATAATATATAATTGAATTGCAATATAAAACTCATTTATATTATTAATATATCAAAATTAAATCTTAAATCATTATCGATTAATTCTCTTCGTGAATTTAACTAAATACTGAAAATTATGTTCATTCCAAATCTTTCTGCTGCATATCCATGAATTGCTACTGCTATAGGTTGTTGATTTTTTCATGGCGTCTTACCATGTGACTACCACCTCATCTTCAGTTTTCTTTAATTTCTTTAATCTTCACATCGGATCTAAATAGGAAAAATGATTTACATTAGGGTAAAAAACTATTCGTTCAATCAGATAATAACGAGAAAAAATCAGATGCATTTTTGATTTATAATCATGGATATAATATTAATTTAAAATTCAATAATAAAAACAACAAATAAAAAGGATATTGGAAAGTAATGCGAATCCAAGTGTTCCTTGGAAACAGAACTGGACTTCTGCAAATGATGCAGTTTCTAATGATAAGAACCAACACTTGAGAAAAAAAAAAAAAAAAAGCATGTAAATGAATATATATGATGTAGACCTTCTAGTAAAGTCAAACTTTTGGAACCTTCAGGCTTTAGCGTTTGATATATTGCTTGCAAGAGAAACAAAGCATCGTATTCATCATATAGATGTACCAACTATCAAGGGATGTTAAGATAAAGGGCTTTAGTAAACACTAGTAGATTCGTGAGTAAGTGGTCCCAAAGAGCAAATCACGTGCATAGATGCATCAAAGTTCGCAGATATCACCAAAGCAAAGCATAATTCTACAACAAAAGAATATTTTATTGTTAGTCCTAAACAAACTCTGAAAAAAAGAGAGTGAGAAGACTAAGAGACAGCAGTTAACAAGAAGGTGGAGGCTTTCAAAACCTTCTCCTTGGGGGCGTAGGATCCAATGCACCCAATAAAATAAAACTACTTAGAAAAATGATATTGTGCAGAATATTTTTATATAACATATTTATAATATAAATAAAAAAATAATAAACCAATGAGCTCATTTCAATTTTTTAATTATTTCCCTAATCTCACCACCTTATTTTGTTTTTATTTTTGTCTATGTTATAATTATATTGTAAAAAGATATTATACAATTATCATTACTTAACTCCTTAACTGCCTCTATTTATAACCATACACCATACACATTCAACTCTTGTTTCTCTCCCTCTCTCTCTCTCTCTTTCTTTCTCTTTGTGGGACAAAACACAGATAGTTAGAGATATCACATACCCCAAAAGTACAACCAAAGAAGCTAAGAGAAATCACTAAAGAAAGAGGAAAAAGGATTGTGATTTTGACGATTATATTTCCACCCATTTGTGGGATCTCTATAACTAACCTCCCTAACTCCTCTCTTTTTTCTCATCTTTTCTTGTCCCTATTGTTTTCACCTTCTTCATCTTAGTCGTTAGCTTCATGTACTCAGCATATATCTTCTCAAGCATGTCAAATTAGTCCCAAGCTCTTTCATATCAAATATGACAAAGAAAAGATAAAAAGAATTGTTATTTTCTTTTTATGAGGTTTTGAATATGACGAAGTCTGAAATTGTGTGCCATGAGAGCCTCTCATCAAGCAATTCCAAATCTCCTTCCCAAGGCCAAGATGAAGATGACAACAAGTATCAAGAGAAAGAGGGGAAGAAGATCAAGAGGAACACCATAAGGGTAGGATAGTACTTTCCAAGCAACCAGATTCAGAAGCAAGCACTTCATCATCAAGGAAGAAGCATCATCACAAGGTGGAAGATGAAGAAGATAATGATGGGTTCAGAACTCCAACTTCATTGGACCACAGAATTCCAGCGGCCAAGCAATGCCCACCTGCACCAAGAAAATTACCAAAGCCATCTCTGAAGAGAAAATCATCATCATCATCATCACACAGTTCCTTATTCAGCTGCAGATCAGACCCACTTGATCTGTCCGAAGAGGTTGAATTATTGTTTGCAGCAACACAACACAACCAGCTTCTTTGTGATTCACACCAAAGCATCAAGAAGGTTCAGAGAGAGGAGCCCATGTGATGTGTAACTCTGGTGCAAAAACAGCACGTTCCATGAGTATGGTTCCTATATTGTGCTACGTGTATTAGCATTGAATGTGATTCCATTAACCGATCATATTCAATGATAAAAAATGTGTGTTTTAGGAGACATCCACCATCTTTAAATATGTTTGTGAGTTGGAATTTTAGAGGAAAAGAGAGGATTTTATACTACAAATTCTCTTCCCTACCATTTAAAATCTCAACTCACAAACATATCTTAAAGTTAATTCTCTGCCACATAATGGGTGTGGAATGAAATTGTCAACTTCAGCAAAAGCTTGGTTAGTATTATTTTTGTTAAGTAAACAGTCAAATTCTTGCTTATAACAGATACATTGAAAATTATCTTGGCTCTCTAAATACATTGAGAATTAATTTTAGTATATTATTAATATACAATTTTTTATACCATCGCCCAATCATTTTTTTGTGATATTCTTAAAATTGTTTTACTCATATGTTAATTGACTTAATTAAAAGTTATACATACGAGTGTAAAAATGATTGAAGGTGTAAAATATTTTATATTGATAATATTTTAAAATTATATTCATAGTTTTAGAATCAATTTAGTCTATATTATACAAATCTTTAAAATAATTGTCAATGTACTTGATTCTTTAAATATATATTTGGACATTAATTCAATCCGTGATGATTATTTTGTATTGCAAATTATTGAATTGATATTCAAAGACTTTTATAGCCTTGTTCCAGGTTCGATTCGTGAGATTAAAAATAATGTGTTGAGAGGGTTTGTGATTAAGAGGTATGAAAATATTTCAAAAGATTAGTATCTCACCTGACAGCAAGAGAATACTCTAGAAAATAAATAAAGAAAACCTTTACAAGCCGACTAAATATCTTATATGGATTTTGTAATGACTGATTTGAATATTTACCTTTTTTTTCAGTTATTGATGTGCTTTGAACTTTTTGTTTGCTCTTGTTGAAATCTTAATTAATATTCTAAAAGGATTGTTATGGCGTAAAGCTAAAGTTTTTCAAAAGATCACCATGTGAAGTATGGACAGAGAGAGAAGGGTGTGTTTCTGACTGTGGCCGTAGTAGAATTTTCTAACTTTTACTACCAGCTTCTCTTGTAGCTAGTAAGTTGTTATCAGCTATGTTCAATAAAGGGAAAAAAAAAAATTATTCTGATAGATCAAGATTCATCATTCAATTAAAGGGGTTGGGTTTGGGGATTCATTTCGTTCTTTAGTTTGTTCTTCTGAGAGATTCTTCCTTCAGTTTTACGCTTGGATAAGTTTTCTTCGGATTCCAAAAATATTAGGAGAGGGAAGAAGCAGTTGTTTATGGCTGGAATGATTACATTCTTCTTGCACCGTGGCTTGCATTAATCCGAATTGTGAGCATGATTAGATGAAGCACAAATTCCAATATTATTATATTTGTTTTAGTATTAAAATCAAAGCTAATTATATTGCATCCTACACAGCAGCAGGCTGGTTTTCCAAAGAGAGGCAAACATACTCAATGATGAATAGTATATATATTACATAGTACATACCACAAACAACTTTGTCATTTGTGTACAGTTTTATTGAATTATTCTTAAGTCGCACTATTTCTTAGGATTAAAAAAGACTACAAAAATTCACGTTTAGTTGAAGTAGTGTTTGACACTTATTTTTGTAAGTAAGGTTTCAAATTTTGATTCTTATAAAAAAATATATTAGTATCGAAAAAGTCTTATCCCATATTAAGTTGATTTAACTTGACCTAATTTACCTGGGATTTAATAATTTTTTTTATAAAAGATTCAAACACCCTGTAATATATAGGGCTTTAAAATGAGCAGAGGTAAGATCTATAACACAAATTTCATGAATTATGGTTCCATTAGAAGATAGGTCCATTAAACTAGACTCAAATTTCTCAAACATTAATCTAGCATCACCTTCTAATATTATAAAACTAAACCCCAAATCATGCAAAGGGAAATTTTACCCTCCAATTATGTTATTTGTATGTCCTTTTTCAATACATCTATGCTTCCATCGCATTAGAAAAGAGAAAAAGGACAAAAGAATGGTATGATACAAACACTACCACTATTTTTAAACATAACATTTCAAAAAATAAAACATACAAACACATTTCCGCCCCCCGCCCTCCCACCCCCCAACAACATAATCTGGCAATAAAACTCGTAAAATAATGAGAAAAACTAGTTTACAAGTTTTTTTTTTATCATTGATTTATAAGTTTTTTACATGGGTTTACAAATCTTGTAAACCAGGTAAAAAAACTTGTAAAACTAAGTATAATTTAAAACTTATAAAGCAATTGCAAAAAACTTATAAACCGATGACAAAAAATTAAACTTGTAAACATATGTTTAAGACTTATAAACTAAGTGCAATAAGCTTATAAACTAAGTTTTTTAGACAAACTGGTGCTACAAAGTTTTGAACTAGCTGTAAATACTTGGAAACCAATTCTAAATATTGTGAAACTAGTGATAAAAAAATTGATACTTGGTGCAAAATACTTGTAAATCGATAGTAAAAACTTGTAAACTAATTATAAAAATCTGTAAATTGATTTAATAAACTTGTAAACTGACACTAAAACTCATAAAATAATGTTAAATACTTAGAAGAATGTTAGGTAAATTAATTAGTTTTTATTATTATTCTTTTATTATTTTATTTTCTTGAGAAAATGACTGTCTATTATTACAACTTGTTAGCAACAATTTAGAGTTTTCTAGCATGGATTTACAAGTTTTTCAACTAATTTTTAAATTTTCAACTCTAGTTTACAAATTTTTTACACTTAGTTTACAAGTTTTAAGCATGATTTTTCAAGTTTTCTACTATTGGTTTACAAGTTTTTAGCATGGGTTTATAAATTTTTTGCACTTGTTTTATAAGCTTTTAGTATGGGTTTACAAGTTTTTTACATTTAGTTTACAAGTTTCAACACAAGTTTATAGGTTTTGTCCACTAATTTACAAGTTTTTATATGGGTTTGCAAATTGTTTACTTTGGTTTAGCATGGGTTCGATAGTACATTACTTTGATTTTGGTTGCCTTGAAATTGGTTACCTCATTAAATTATTGATATTATTTGATGTAGATGATACATGAACTCATTATTTGTGTCCTTTTTTATGTACTAGATACATAATCAAATGGCCTCTTTAGAAGCAAAGAACAAAAAACAAATGGCAAAAAAGACAAAACCCCAAGAAGGCAAGGAAGAGATGTAAACATGATAGGATCAAAGTGGACAAAGGCATCAGTAGTACCAGGGGATTATTTCAAAAGAATACATTAGTTGGTGATACTAGTGAATTAATCGATAAGTGTGCAGCATGAAGTTATAAATAATGACGATGGAAAGGATGAATTTTTCATTTGTTGTATAAACTTGAAATGTATGAACAAATTGGTTTAGTTTTTGCACGATTTCCTCTCGAGCATGCAATTGAGTTGTTCATCCAATTATTTTCTTGAATTTATGATTTTAAACCCAAAACCCTTATTACTTGAGTAGTTTTTATGGAATGATTTCACTTCTTCTTCTTAATTAAATACCATTCCAACAGGCACCACCATCTTAGAACTCCTTTCACAATCATCCATCCCAAGCTCAGCATAAAAATCTACGTCAACATTTATTGAATCCTCCATACTTTACCAACGGAGTATAATACAAACCCTCAATAAAAACAAACTCAAAATATTGAAAAATGTAACTGTGATAAAACCTACCTTAGCAAAGAAGCAGTGACCCATATACAATTTTCAGCAATATATTATAACTTTTTACCATGGGTTTCCAAGTATTTATAACCAGTTTATAAGTTTTTAACACCAGTTCACATATGGAGTATGATACAAAACCAACAACAAAATGAAACCCAAACAAATTATAATATAGTTGTGATACAAAACCGACAACAAAACCAACCTCAACAAGAAATAATCTACTATGTATTTAGTACTTGGTTTACAAGTTTTAAAACCAGTTCCAAGAATTTTACAATCAATTTACAAGTATTTTTCACAAGTATCAACTTTTTAACAACCAATTTCACAATATTTAGAATTAGATTTCAAGTATTTATAACCAATTCAGAACTTCATAGAACCACTTTTCAATTATTTAGAACTGGTTTCTAATTATTATATATCATTATTTTACGAGTTTTAGCATTAGTTTACAAGTTTATTAAACCAATTTATAAGTTTTTAACATCAATTTACAAGTATTTTGCATCAGATATCAACTTTTTTACCATCAATTTTGCAATATTTAGAATAGGATTTGAAGTATTGACAACCAGTTTGAGCTTTGTAGCACCACTTTATGTAAAAAATTTATCGCACTTGGTTTGTAAGTCTTTAGCATGAGTTTACAATTTTTTGTCATCGATTTACAAGTTTTTTGTAATTGGTTTATAAACTTTAAGCAATGTTTAGTTTTACAGGTTTTTTACATATGGTTTACAAGACTTGTGGATCCGTGCTTACTAAAACTTGTAAACAAAGTGCAAAAACTTGTAAACCAGTTTTTAGCATTGTCTTGCGAGTTTTAGTGTCAGTCTACAAATTTATTAAACCATTCATTTTTAGTTAAATAATCAGATTTAGCTCAAACCATCCACCCATCATTACAATCAACTAATCCAAGTGTTGGAAAAAATTTCACAGACCCATTAAAAGAGAAGTTCAAATAAGGAAACTAATACATCACAAAGAAGATTGTTGCAGAAAAGTGAAAGAAATGTATATTTTTATTGTTCCTGTTCTTCTATGAGTAAGGTGTAGAAGATTCAATAGACCAAGTCAATACCAATTGAACTTCTTTTTGAATTTGTATTTTAGTTGCTACTTTGATGAGATATTATTATGCTTCTGTTCCTTTAGAATAGGACCTACTAGCTAGTAATTCAATAGTATATATATGTTATTGAATCAGTCAATAAAGCATCGCTTCAATTATTGCTTCTATACGGTATCAAGAGCCCACTTGCTTAACAGCATCTAGATCCCTCACCTTTTTTTTTTTCCATGGCCTCACCTACTAACTCTGATAATACTTCAGCCAACAACTCTAACATTCAACCCAACTCTGTCATGGCCTTGAACACACAGCATTCGATCAAACTCACAGGTGACAACTATCCGGTTTGGAGAGTCAGATGAATGCTCTCCTTCCTGATTATAATCTTATTGGGTTTGTGGATGATTCCAACACCTGTCCAGCCCTAATCATCGTGATTTTGACTCCTGGCTCCGTCAAGATCAGCTATACTTCATGCCGTCATCACCACTATTGATCAACATGTTATCAATATGTTAGGTAATGTCAAAACCTCTTGTCAAGCCTGGAATATACTTTACAAAGCTTTTGCTAGCAATACCAGAGCTAGAATACTACATCTCAAAGATAGACTCTTCTATCTAAAAGGGTCGAAATCAATTCAAGAATACTTTCAAGGTGTTAAGTCTATTGCTGACCAATTGGCAATAATCAGTGTCCTGTGGATGATGATGATTTAGTCATCCATATTCTCAACGGTCTTGGTGCAGATTACAAAGAAGTAGCCGCAGCCATACATGCCCGTGACACATCCATCTCTTTTTTAGAATTACATGATCTCCTCACTGACTTTGAAGGCTACTTGCAGAGGTCAACCCCTCCAACGGATGTCACCAATGTGATCATTGTACATGTTGCTTCCAAAGGCAAAGCATATCATGTCAAGCCTCATTCCAGTTCCTCTCATCATCATGCACCTCGCTACCATTCCTCGACTCCATCCAGAAGACTCATTTGTCAATTTTGTGAGAAGCCGAGTCATTCAGCCAAGACCTATTACAAAATCATAGCTCTCAGCACAAGAACAACCACAAGCGTCTGCTTATCATGCACAGGTCATGACCCCTCTGTCAACCGTGACTGGATTCTGACTCTGGTGCAAGCCACAACATCACAAATGATCTTGATCATCTCCATCTTAGTCAACCATATCATGGTAGTTAGGTTATCATTGGTGATGGTAATTCCTTGCCTATCTCTCACACTTGGTCCTGTCTCAATTCCCACTACCTCTAAACTTTTAAATATCGTTGATGTCCTTCACATTCCATCTATATCCAAAAATTTACTCTTTGTTTCTTCCATTTGCCAAGCTAACCCTGTCTCCATTGAATTTTTCCATGATTGTTTCCTAATTAAGGATCTGAAGACAAAGTCACCTCTGCTCAAAGGCCCACATAAGCATGGTCTCTATCACCTTAGGACAGCACCATCTCCACAAGCATTTGCTTCTTCTCCTGCATCTCATTGGCATCATATTTTAGGACATCCTTCCCTCGAATTTTTCAGCATTCTACATCTCATCATCAAATAAAAGCGATCCACTTCTCCATGTATCTCTTGTTGTAGCTCTAAGAGTCATAAGTTACCTTTTACTACTTCAACTGTAACTAGCTCTAGGCCTCTCGAGTTTGTATACATGGATGTATGGGGGCCAGCTCTCCATTAGGTCTCTAGATGAATTTCTTTTTTATTTCATTATTGTTGATCATTTTACTAAATATATTTGGTTGTATCCAATGAGAAATAAATCAGAAGTTTCTGTTCTCTTTCCTAAATTCAAACTGGTTGAAAAATACTTTAATTTGTCCATTCTTTCCATATACTGGGACAATGGTGGTGAATTCATTAAACTCATAACCTTCCTTGGTGAGCATGGTATTTCTCACTTCACTACTCCACCCCACACACCTGAACACAACTCTCCAGCTGAACACACACAGGCATTTAGTTGAAATAGGAAGAGCTCTCCTGCATCATGCTCATCTACCTGAAACATTTTGGTCCTTTGCATTTCAAACTTGTATACTTAATTAATTGGATGCCTACCCTAGTTTTAAGCATGCATTCTCCTTTTCAATTGCTTTTCAAGTCTGTCTTTAATCCTAAACACTTACACTCCTTTGGTTGTCTTTGTTTTCCTTGGTTAAAACTATACACTAACCATAAATTACAAAGTCGTTCCAAACCATGCATCTTTGTAGGATACTCCTCTTCACAATATGCATATATGTGTTTTGACCCAAGCACATCTAAATTATACATTTCCAGGCATGTCACTTTTTATGATGATCAATTCCCTTATTCCTCACATGTCACACCTCTTTCTTCAACTAAAAATGCACATGTAGTACCTAGTCAACATATGCACACATCAATTCCACTTAATACTTTGCATCACACACAACCATCTCGCTCTCATGCATCCACTCATCACACAATGATACTCCACTTGGTACCGAGGTAGCCTTGTCTTCTAACTCTCAATTAGGAATTGATCCACCCCTGCCCCAACCAATGTTCTCGATCGAACTCATTCTATGACAACCCGCTCTCAAAACAATATTTTTAAACCCAAATTTTTTTTTAGCAACCAAACACCCCATTCCAGAAATATTGAACCTTCCAATGTGATAGAAACCATGAGATTTTCTCATTGGCGTAAGGCCATGGCTGACAAATTTGATGCATTGCTCCAGAATGGAACATGGTCCCTTGTACCTCCTCCAAAAGACAGAAATGTTGTTGGCCGTAGTGGTTATTTCGTGTGAAACGAAATGCTGATGGCTCTAGATATAAAGCTCGTTTGGTAGTTAAAGGCTTCACTCAAACTCCAGGTGTTGATTTCCATGATACCTTTGCCCCATTCGCCCATAGCAGGAAAGATCATTCTCACAATTGCCTTGGGCTATTCTTGGCCTATGCATCAATTGGATATTAATAATGCATTTCTTCAAGGTGATCTAATTGAAGAGATTTTTATGGAGTAGCCCTCAGGTTTTAAACACAATCTTCATCCAAATTATGTTTGTAGATTACACAAAGCTATCTATGGTCTTCGACAAGCACCTCGAGCTTGGCATGAAGCTCTCAAATCATTCATCATTTCATGTAGCTTTCAAACCAGCAAGACCTAAAGATAATGTCCTACTACTTTCTAGCATATGTCGATGACCTTCTCATCACTGGCAACAATTCTAAGTTTCTGGATGAATTTATTCAAGCCTTGTTAGCTCGCTTTTCACTCAAGAACCTTGGTCGACCACATTATTTTTTGGGAGTGGAACTTGTTCCCATTAACACTGGTCTTCTTCTTACTCAACACAAGTTCATACGAGATATACTTGCAGATTTGACATGGCTGGTGCCAAACCATCTCCCACCCCACTCTTTTCCATGGCTAAATTATGTCTACATGATGGTCCTGCTACAATAGATGCTACCCCATCCAGACGAGTCATTGGTGCTCTTCAATATCTCAACATGACTCGCCCAGATCTCTCCTTTGCAATCAACAAACTGTCTCAATACATGCACAAACCAACCACTCGGTCACTTTCAGCATTTGAAGAGGCTCCTTAGATATTTAAAATCCACCATCAACTTTGGCCTTCAACTCACTAAGCCACATCACTACAATCTAGTAACTTTCTGATGCAGATTGGGGTGGCAATGTTGATGATTGTACCTCTACCTCAGCTCACATCTCCTTCTTTGGTGGTAACCCCGTCTCATGGAGTTCTAAGAAGCAATGCACTGTGGCTAGATCATCCACAAAGGCTGAATATCGAGCAATTGCATCAGCTACTTCTGACATTATGTGGCTAAGGAACCTCCTAAGCGAACTCCAAATACCACTCCCCACTCCACCACTGCTACTCTATGATAACATTGGGGCAACCTATCTCTGTGCTAATCCAGCGCTTCACTCCAAGATGAAACATATCTCTTTGGATTATCACTTTGTTCGTGAACGGGTACAAGACGGAGTCTAGTTGTGTCTCATGTCTCCACCAAAGATCAAGTAGCTGACATCATGACAAAACCCCTTCCACATGTCAAGTTTGCAGATCTCAACTCAAGATGCAAGTTCCTGATGCCAACCTCATCTTGCGGGAGCGTGTAGAAGATTCAGGAGACCAAGTCAATACCAATTGAACTTCTTTTTGAATTTGTATTTTAGTTGCTACTTTGATGCAGATATTATTCTGCTTCTGTTCCTTTAGAATAGGACCTACTAGCTAGTAATTCAATAGTATATATATGTTCCTGAATTAGTCAATAAAGCATCGCTTCAATTATTGCTCCTATATAAGGGAGTTACGCTCCCCAAGGGGTTATTGTTATTGCTGTAAGATGAGCAAACAGGGTAGGTTTCTTGCACACGAGAGAGAAGAGAAGAGAGAATGAGTTTGTGTCGTTGTGAGTGAAAGAGAGAGAGAGAGAGAGAGATGTGTTTGTTTGTTTTTTTTTCCTCATAAATGTTTTGTTTAAGAATAGTGGTGGCATTTGTACTATGCCACTATTTTGTCCTTTTCCTCTTGTCCAATAAGGTGTAAGCATAGGCTTATGGGGAAATGGCCTACAAATAACAATTGTTTCACCCGGCCTGTAACACAGCCCTTGGTCTCCTCTTGGTGTGGATCGATCTTCCCCTCCACCCTTTGGCACACGGCAGCCACTAAGTCTCCCTTCTTATCGTGAATAACTATGTCAATACCATAAGCTTGTTTGTCTTTGAAAACCGCCACATCAGTTTCGCTTTGTGCATCAGTCGATGAGGTGATGTCCATCTTCGCGAAACATGACTTCCATGTACGTTAATAGCATGTCTCAGTTTAGCTCTCTTGTAGCTTCTAAAATGATCTATTGCTTCTTGTGCCGTTTGATTTGGTTGGTTCCTTTCCTTGCCAACTGAGATTTCTCTCTATCTCCAGATTACATTCCAAAAGCATTGCTACTACTTCTATTACATCCTAGTAGTGTCAATATAGTTACGCTAAAGTTGCACTTGAATTCTATTAGTTGTTGCTACCATAGAAACACAAGCTATCAGCGGAAAAGAAAGGAATAACAGAAAACAACAGAGTATAGTAGATACATTAGTATTTGCTAAGTCATTTGACTCATTTCTACATCAATTTTAGAGGAGGCTTCTACTTAAATGAAAAGGGCATTTCTTTACCTTTGAGTGTAAAAAATAAATTCTTAAAACAAGAAAAAACTTATATGATATTTTGGAACATAAGTACTATGTGTCAAGTGGATTAAAATTATTGATTAGATTCAAAGATCATTTCTAAATTTACTTTTGTTGTACATTTTTTCTCTTGTAGTATGAAAATGTAAAATATTCTCTAAGTCTATTCCTTTCTATTACACATTAGAAATATTCTGGACGTATAGTGTTTTTTGAATTTTTTTTTGGTCTGGAGGGTGTTTTTTGAATTCCAATACCAAACATCGACTCATCAGCGAGGTACCAAACAGGTTAAAGTAAAATCCTAGTTAGGTGGCCACCGAAAATGCTCTCCTGGTCCAAGAAGAATGACCATATAATCTCAACTACTGTTTAATTGAGGTAACACACTGTGATTCTGTGACAAAGGTCCTAGAGTTTTAAACTTGATCTAAAATTAAATTTTTATAAATGCATTGAGTGGCATTACTGTAATAACAATCATCGGTTCAAAATATTGCATCTTTGAATTTTGAACAATGTCATTTAGACATTATTCTATAATGATAAATGTTTTTAAAGATCGCCAAGCATGAAACTAAATTAGATGCCTTTTTTTCCGACAGCTTTGGCAATGCCATAAGAAAAACTCTTGTACTTTTGAAGTGCATTTTCGTATTAGTAGCAACCCTGAGAGTAAGCATACGAGAAATTGAATACATATATATACTCATGAAAAAAAATACAACTTTTACAAAGTCGGAGTATTTACACACAGGATGTGTGTGGTATTTTCTAACAAATTAACACTATCATCATCACAATCCTACTGCCCTACCCACACTTGGTGACACCTTCAAGGAGCATGCTTGTGATCGGTGCCACCAATGACTGCATCATCCGGAATAAACTTGGCCCAGAACCAATGTGACTTCCACACCCTATTCATTTCTTCAATTGGGACGTTCTTTGTCTCGGGCAAGAGCAAAGCAACGAAGATGGTCATGATAACCACAAAGCCAGCAAAGAAGAAGAAGAGCCCGAACTTCAAGTGGCAAAGCATTGTGAGAAAACTTGAGCAATGGCAAAGGTGAAAACCATGTTCACGGCGACATTGGTGGCTTGCCCTGCGGATCGGACCTCAAGTGAGCATATTTCACTGGGCACCAACCAACCCAAAGGTCCCCAAGACCAAGCAAAAGCTGCAACATATGCACAGATAAAGAACAAAAGGAGGTTGGCTTCCCCTTTGCTAAATGAGCCTTCGCCGCTCACTCCGAACTTGATACCAATCATAGTTCCAACGGCAATCTGCAAGCAATAATTATGGCTTTTGAATGAGTCACAAAACATGTTGCATAGGTATGGGTAAAGGAACCCGTATCGGATACAAATACGAACACAGGGTACAAAAATTTTCTAAAAATTAGGGTAGGGGAATATATATGACGAAAATATAGAATTATAACTAATAAAATAATTATATCATAAAATAAATAATTTTTTATAATAATTAAACACAAATATCTAAAGAAACGAGAGATTGGAAAGGATAAAATAATACTTTAATTTATTTAATTGTCAAAATTAATATTTTATAAAGACTAATTTGTATTTAAATAATATTTACTTATTGTAATTGTTGATTAATAAATACCCAACAAATACCAATACTAGATAAGTAACGAATATGGGTATGGGAGCAATTTTGGAGTATCCAGGTCTCAAAGCAAAACATAAATAGCTTTATTTACCAATATCTAGGTGTACGATCATTATATTGAGAAAATCTAAAGCGAATCGAGTTGAATTGTAATTTTCACCTGGCAAATACACATTTGGATGCCACCTTCAAGGAATAAAAGCCTTCTTCCAAACTTGTCCACGGTGAAGATGGAAACAGCCGTGGCAACCACATTTACACCTCCGGAGATAACTGCGGACATGAGGGAGGCATCATCACCGAAACCCAGGGTCTTGAAAAGGACGGGTGCGTAAAACATGATGACGTTGATGCCGGTGAGTTGCTGGAAAAACGGGATTAGAGAGCAGAAAGTAACTTGGGGCCTGTATTTTGGTTGTGAGAGGTTCTTCCATGGATGTTCCACCTTTTTGGCAGCCTCACTTGCATCAACAAGATCTTGGTACTCGTCCTCAATGCTATCGGTGCCACGGATTCTCTTCAACATCGCCTTGGCTTTCTCATGCTGGCCTCTTTCAATCATGGAGTTGGGTGTGTCACCTAGGAAAAGAGATCCCACGCACAACATGACTGCTGGAACAGCTCCAACACCCAAGGAAATCCTCCATCCATTTTCGTGCGCGGAAGTCCAGTAATTGATGAGGTTAGCACCCAGGATGCCGATTGTGATCATCATTTGAAAGCCAATGTTGAGTGCTCCCCGTATCTTTGGCGGGGCCATTTCAGACAGATACACTGGAACAGACTGTTGGAGAAATTAAACATACAATTAACAAGTTAAGCAGCCAGTAGTTAGCCTTAATTAGGTGTAAAATTTCAAACAAAATCCAAACAACTCAATTTTTAGATAGTTATACTAAATACTTCAAACAATGTACATAAATTTGGATACCGTTAATAATAAAGTTATAAGATTTTATAAGTAAGAAATAAAATTTTAGGAATATTTATGATATGGGTTTCAAAATAAACCATATCAATGTAGAAATAACATCAAGTTATATAAAATATATTAATTGAACTTTAAATCTTATAATTTTCATAAATTATTATAAATACATATATATATATATATATATATATCTCTTAAGAATTTATTTGAATTTATTTTTACGTACCAGCCAAGCTTAAAAATCAGGTTAAATTTCAAGAACTCGATGAGCTTCAGGCTAGCGGAGTTGAGGGGTCAAAATGGGCTATGAACACCTTAGCCTTAATTAAAGAAATCTTAAGTACACTGAGTAAGGAAAAACATTGTTTTGATTTATTTATTAATTCACATATAAGTTTTGTGAGTCATTATTTTCTTTCACTTCTATATTTTTTCTATAATAACTGATTTGTCAAGCAATAAATTAAGCAGAGTAAATATTTATCTTGCTATAACATCATACCATATGAGAATTTCTCTTGATTAAAAGGCTTATTTGCATGCTAACATCAAAAACATGAAAGCTTAATTACAAATGAGGCTGATTATTCTTACCTGATTACAGTACCCCACTCCGAAACCGAGCAACAGTCGACCAATGATAAGCATTTCAACGTTAACGGCAAAACCATTCAACAGCGCTCCAACAAGGAAAAACAAGCCACCTACGAACATGGAGGTCTTGCGCCCCAACATTCTTGTGGTTGTAGAAGCGAAGAAAGATGCTACCAACGCTGCAAGGTATAGGGAAGAGGTGAACAGAGTGAGGAGTTGGTTGTCGAATTTGCAGTACTCGCTCTCACGGCCAGAATCGTCTTTCATGTCTTTGTACACAGACGGGAAGAACTTAATCAGGAACGGTTCCATGGAGGTCACGCCTCCCGTAATACCAAGATCATAACCAAAGAGGAGACCTCCCATGGCAGCCACAAAACATGTCGCCAGCACGAATGCTGTGACTTTCCCTTCGTAGTGTCTTCCATCTCCTGAAGCGACAAAAGCACCGCCGGCCATCTTTCAAGCGAATATATATATGTATATGTATATATATGCAAAGGTGTATTATTATTTTGTTCTACTTCTTTTTCACCAAAAAGAAGTATCTCTTCCTACACCTTTGCAAGTCCTCTTGTTTCTCATGTTTGGACCTGGAAATGTAATGTCCATTATGTACTGTATCTGGCCTGTTATATTAAGATCATATAACTTGAACGCTACGTTAATTAGAAATTGGCCAGACTAGCTTTAGACCATTCGTTTTTGGATCTGGAGATAATTGAGGACACCTTGTTGCATCCCCTATCACTTATGTTATTGAAGGGGGAAAATCCTTCTATCTTTTATCATATGAAGTTCAGTCTGTTTTGGAGTATGTGTGGTCAAACTGAGAGAAATTTCAGCAATCAAAACTGAAACATCGGAGCAACAATTTCGTTAAATGGTACGTTATCTATTTATAAGATAGGATTTTATTAGTTGGTGTTGCCTTGACTGAGTCTTAACAAAGAGGAAGAAGCTATCTCATTCGCTTCTTAATTTATAGATAGTAAAATTCATTAATAGCTAATTCAAGAAATCAAAAAATAAAAATAAAAATTGTCAAGCATGAAAAGCACCTTTTTTTTTAGCTTTATTCAACGTTTTATGGTGGTGAAGTGAAACATATAGATGAGATGGATTACATGTCTAATGTTTGGAAGCATAACTATACGTCTAGATTGTTAACAATATAATTTTAGTTTACTGGACCATTATATCTGCCAATTTTAATTCGATTTGAAGTATTGGGTTATACTTCTCTGATAATTGAGCTGAAACAAACAAAAGCCTCGATCACATTATGCCATTAAATTTGTATTCAATTAAAGTTGTTGTATTTGTACGAACCTGATTGCCCATGACAATTGGATATAGTTAATTTCACCGGTTACAAACCTCTATTATTATTATATAGGGAGATATATATATATATATATATATATATATATATATTGTTAGGTGTCATTTGGTAGTGTTTATTGTAAATTTTGGCTCTTTATATCAACAACAGATAATTGAAATTTCCTATGAATAGGAGCCCAATTTGCTGAAACAGGGTTCTCGTCGACACAATAGAAGTGTTAATCATCAAACCTTTACTTCTTAAGATCTCAATTTGGAGAACAAAAAGTGGTCTCAAGTCAAAGAATTAGTGTTAAAGTGTGTTAATGGGATGTGGATAAAGAGTGTAGCATGGTAAGTGTGACGTATAGTGAAATAATGATGCATGATGGATAAAGTATAGAATTGTAGAAGGGATGTAGAAGAAAGAGTATTTGGATTGACCAAAGTAAAGTACAAATAAATACAAAGACAAATAAATGAAATTTATGCCTAAGAAAGCAAAGAAAGACGTTGAGAAAAATTACTCAAAGGATTTTGGACTCTGTTTTGTTATCAAGGTGGCTTGTTAAGGGTAAGCGTATGAGTAAAAAATCCACCCCTTTACAATTGTACAGAACTCCTATTTATAAAATTCCCAAATCTCTAAGATTGTGACATCTATTTTGACTACTTCTTAGATTTTATCCACGTGTCTTGATAGTTATTCTCTTCTTTTTGTCATGTATCTTTGGCGGAGGCGGTTACTAATCTGTCACGTATGTGCCATGCTTCTATGCTTTCAATCAATAACCGTTAATAACTACGGGTAACAATCATGACTAACATTTAGCTCCTATTGATTATTGTGGTGATATTCTTGAGATTTTCAAAATTTTCTAAGTTCTAATCATGAACCTCAACTTCGACATGTCAAACTTAAGAGTCAAAACTTTGTCAACATTGGCTTGCATTCCCATGGAAATGTCTTGAAGCACTCAACATGTCGAATTCTGTCTCAAAATCTTGTCATTATTGGCTTGCTTGTTCTTGATGATCAAACTTTACACATCCTAGCCCTTGTCTTCAAAAGGTCGAACATCAATTCAACTTTTTGACACTTAGAGAAATTAGGGAAATTTGCTTGGTGATGAAACAAATCAAAAGGTGCAAATCAACATTTACTAGTCGTTACAAATATAATCTTTGAAAAAGAAAAAGTAGCTTCTTTGGCAATAACTAGAGATGAATATTTGACCTATGAAAATGGAAGTAATAAATTTTATAACCGTCATGTGCAAACCTCGAAAATATTCGACAGCGCTTCCAACATGTTGAGACATCATTTTCTTTTGTTCCAAGCTTCAAATAACAAATTTTCCGAATTTCCCTCTTTCTAACGGTAGTAGTACTATGTGTACAAAATCTCTTGTCTTTATATGGAAGTTGGCCGATATATTGTGCACTTAAACCTCAAAATAGTGATGCAAGTTACCAATTCATTTTAGGTTCTCTTTTCTGTTCAATTTGCTCACTTCAACATCTGCGAGTTTTAGTTAAAAGGCAAAAATAGTTTTATTTTCATGGTCGCGTTTCCGACGGTCCAGTTATCTCACTGGAACACTGGTGGTTCAAAATTTTATAGGTAGCTCACCTTTTTTCTTTTTTAACAAATTTGTCCCCTTGCCTTTGCTTTTAGCCTGTTGCTGGAAACCCAAACACGCGCTCCAGTCGTGTCCATCCTCCATCATTCCAAACTCCATCGTGCTCAGGCCACGCATGCTGCCTTTGGGCACAAGCACTAACAGTGCTGGGAACCTTGCAATCCTCCCGTACTAGTGCCTCGTGTATGTTGGGCTCAAGGACGATTTACAGTATAATTAAATGGTGTCAATGTGTGCCAATGAGCATCAAAATAAATATGATAGAATTAAATCTACTAATCGAACACAGCACAAAGGAATAAATATGTGCAAAGCTAAAAGAAAGTGGACACCAAATTTTTACGTGGAAACCCCTAAATATCGAAAAAAACCATGGGACAGAATTTAAAAATATTCCACTATATTCAGGATAATTACAAAATATCCTTTCCACACTCTCCAACCCAAGAGGTAAATATAGTGTTTTCTAGTAAGAATCCTCCTATTCAAATCTACACTTTTGCAGGACCAAAGATTAATAAAGATTATACCCAAAAATATTTCCTTGTATTTACCCATACCCTACACTCTCTAGGATTTACTCACACTTTCTATCTTTCCTCTCACTCTTAGAAAATAACACTCTCTGTATTTCTCTCACTGAGCGCTCTCTAATTTTTCTTGCGCTTCCTTGCTCTTCAACTGAATGATCCGCCTCTATTTATAGAAGCAATGCACAGTGTGAATATGATCTACTTATTGCGGCACCAAAAAATTTTCACGCGTACACATTTTTGTTCATTGTATTTGCTATCTTCATGTTGCAATATTTTCTTGTTGCAACCAATTTCCACTATGGACATTTAATGCCATGTTTCATGGCTTTTCTTTTTCAACTTTTTCTAATATTTCTGCTAGACCCACTCCCCCTCCACTCGATGGGAAATAATCTGAGAGTAATCATCTAGGATCCATGCCCATCAACTTAGCATAAAGTTGGAGCTTATCTCGTGCTACAACTTTTATCATCATATCGGAGGGTTTTCATTAGTGTGAATCTTCTCCAGCTTAAATTGCTTTTCTTCTATTGCTTGACACAGCCAATGATACCTGACATCAATGTGCTTTCCGCGAGTGATACACGCATTCTTGCTTAAATCCAAAGCACTTTGACTATCGCAATGAATAACGGACCTATTATGCTTCATTTCTAATTGTTCAAGGAATCTTTTTAACCAAAGCATTTCTTTCCAGCTTCAGTCATAGCAACATATTCTGCCTCAATAGTGGACAAGGCAACACACTTTGCAGTTTTGACTACCAAGACACAGCTCCACCTACAAAAGTAAACACGAATTGAAAGTAGATTTTCTACTATCCAGATCACCTACCATATTAGCATTTGTATAGCCCTTTAGAACTGGTTCTCTTCCAAAGCTTAAGCATATTCTTGAACTACCTTTCAATATCTCAAGATCAACTTCAAGCTTCCCAATAGTCTCTACCAAGATTGGAAAGAAACCTACTAACAACTCTAACCATATGAACGATATCTAGCCGAGTGCATACTATAGCATACATCAAACTCCCAAAGAGGAGTCAGCCATAACTTTCTTTCTTCATTAGTAATGGGACAACTCTTTTTGCTAAGTTTGAAATGATTAGCCAGTGGTGTGCTAATTGCTTTAGCATTCTTTATATTGAACCTACCTAGAACCCGCTCCACATATCTTTCCTGATAACCAAAGCTTTCTAGCCATCCATCTTTAAATCTGCATACCTAGAATTTGCTTTGCAATGCCTGGGTCATTCATATCAAAGGACTTTGATAGCTCCTTTTCAAATCACCAATCATCTTTGTATCATGTCCTATTATCCATATCATCTACATATAGTAGAAGAATGATAAACTTATCACCTGGAAATGTTTTGACATATACACAGTGATCTATCTATCCTGGTATATCCATGACCTACCATGAATGATTCAAATTTCTTGTACCATTGTCTAGGAGCCTACTTTAATCCGTACAAGCTTTTCTTCAATCTGAAACCATGTGCTCCTTTCCCCTTTTCAAATTCTTCTGTTGATCCATGTAGATCTCTTCCTCTAAATCACCATTTCACATTTAAGCTCCAAATTAAGCTAGTCAATTCGAGTATAACTCAATAGAACTCTCTCATCAAATTCTATCCCTTGCTTTTAAGGATATTGTAACGTTTGCCTGGTTAAGGATCAATGTAAAGTTACATTGGTGTGGCGTATATGGACTTCTAAATAATCCTCCTCCTTCCGTGGTGGTTGGAGCACCAATAATGGTGTAATCCCTGGTATATAGTGTCAGACGGTCTTAGGGGCAGAAGTTCTCTAAATTTGGATCACACCTCCTTGGAGGGCTATATGTTAGAGTCACATTTGATCAAAAGTCCTAGTAATTATTCCTAGAGGAAAAATGAGTTGAAGAGTGATTTTTAATAAATTTTACTAAACCTTTAAATGTTTTGTTTTTAACCCACAAGTTTAGAAATCTCAAAAACTTTCGATTTGAACTAAAACCCAAAATTTGAATTTTGAATAGTTGAGATTTTGATTTTTTTTTTATATTTTATTTGAATCTAAATGGGGAGTATTTCCTTATTTACATTTATGTTTTAAAGTTATATTCACTTAAGTAAGAAATGTAAATAATGAAGCCTATAATGTGAGTCAGGGATTACTGTCATTGCATAGCGGTCATAAGTGCATAGTGGTACGTGCCTAATCGCTATGTCCCCTTCAGCCTATACCCAAATTGGGCTCCCTCATTTCCAATGTAAGCTCCATAAATCTTCTTCCTCAATCTCATCCTAATCTAGCTTACCCAAATCATCAAGGTATGTTTATGTTGATAGATTTTGGCATTCCTTCATGATCTTGAGTTGGTTCTTATTATTTCTCTCATTATTGTCAAGAGGTGCTCCTTATTATTTCTCTCATTATTGTCAGTAGGGTGCTAAAGTTGTTGGTGTATGTTTAGAGTAATCTAGGAGCACCCATAGATTTCTTATGAGTTTTATGGTTGTAATGGCAAATGCTAGTGCCATCCCTCCTCCTCTAGTCCTAATCTTCCAGGTGAGTGGGTTTGATCTCATGACCTTATTTTAGTCATCTTATAAAGCATCATAGAGTGATTAGAAATTATTGCTTGCGTTTTATCATGAATTAAAATATTTAATTACATTTAGTGTGGATTGAGATATGTGAAACTTAGCATGAAAATCTACGTTTATTAAAATGCATGGGACCATTATTGAATTAAGTTGATATTATATAAGTTATTTCATTATCTTAGAAGTGATTTTGACAATGAGATGTTAGTATGACTAATGAAATGATATATAAAGTTTATGTTCAATTTTTAATAGTTGAATTATTGAACTTAAACACATAGAACTCCCCTTTTATGATTCAGTTGATTTTAGATTAGTAAATTAAAGAGGAGCTAGTTAACGGCAGTTATTTCTTTGATATACCAAGGCCTCCAAGTTATTATTATACTCCACAGGATCGCTATAGATCAAATCTTAGTTATGGACTCATGTTCGCCTCTTTTAGTTTACGGATAATTTGTTCTCTTAGTAATGTCTTAAGAAATAATATAGTTTTCATGAATTCAATAAATTATGATTTTATGATTATTACGTAAATAAATAGAAATGAATTGTAATTGTTGTATTATTATTATTTATGTATGATTCTTCCTTGTCCCATGTATGGTTATGAGTGAGGATCCACTTGAGATTTGTAGACTCACCCATCTTCTTCCCTTTTTCCGTAGCTCCTCCCCATCCTCCGCATTAGATAATCGTGAGCTTCACATTGTAGTGAAGTCTTTTGGGTCATTATAGAGTGCTCCCCCATCATAGATTTATATTTTACATTTTGATATACCATGATTCTTTTGTATTTAAATAGTATATCATCCATGGTTTCTTTTGTATTTAAGCAACTCAATTGAATTGTATATCATAGTTACAACATTTCAGATTACATTTATGGTTAGTATGAGATTCAAATTATGATTTAAATTATATTTTATGAATAAAATATGCATATTGTCCTGCAGGTACGTGGAGAGTCACAATCCAAAGTCGTGACAAGTGGGCATGCAAAGGACTTCAACACCCAAGTCAAGGTTTTGAGAAGTATCAAAGTGAATAACATACCTGAGATTTCCCTCTCTATTTATACCCTTTGGATATGTCCAAAGGAGGGATCTTAGGGACGGAACTTCTATATGGAGTACTATTAGTTCCTGGGTGATATCAAGGGTTATTGGTGTTTTTCCTTTTTGGTTCCTCCTAAGTTCATACTAGTGAATGCCTTCATCATGCGCTCTTCAGCGCTCTTCCATCCTAAAGTTGTGCCCTTTGGCCTTCCTCTTCATGGTTGCATGTTGGGTGCCCTTCGATAGAAAATCCCCTAGTTCAAGGTTCTCAGTTCACGAGATCTTCGTGTCTGACAACGAACAAACCTATCCTATATGAGGTTTGAGAGCCTGGATTGTAAAGTGTTTGGTTTCTATCCTGAGAAAAAAGTAAGACAGAAGTTATTTAGTTATGGAGAATAAGGGATAGAAAAATTTTCTATCCCATAACACAAAATACAAAAAATTTTACACCTCTAAAATTTACAGAATAAAACAAAATTTGATATTTTTCTTTCAAAAATATCCTTATACATATTCAATAGTTTTCTATTTGTCCTCGCAACTATGGGTTGTCCGATTGATTTAACTTGCTCACTTTACAATTCTCCTTACTCTAAAAAAATTAAATTCGTATTTGATCTAACTGTCCACTCATTTAAAAATCTTAGAAATAACAAAGCAAAACAAAATGATTGAGAAATGTGAAAGTAAAACTCTTTAATCTCTTACTAAATAATCAATAAATAAAAGCCACGATAGATGGAGATCAGAGAAGTTGACCATCAAATCATTTCCTAAAACCAAAATTCACAAACGTGGCAAGAAATGATAAGCATGTTCCAATCAAAAAGCAAAGAGGTGTCTTTAGATCACAAAAGCATCTCCCATCTAATGCACAGTGAAGCAAACCAAGAGGGAGACATTGGATGTGTTGGCGTTTCCCAATCGTGCAGACATGTAAGTAAATAACGAGCAACAGCAACAACAACAACAACGTCAACCCTTTGACCGTTTCTTTGCCTCCAAAACATCTCATAACGGTAATTCAATCTCTCTCTCTCCTCCTTCCCCTGTTTTTCCTCTATTCCCCTTCCTGGCTTCCTCTGTTCCAACACCCAAAAAAAAAAAAACAACCTTGGACCAACCACACTGTTATCCTACTCCTTCTTGAACCGCCGATGCGCCGCCATGGAACGCCGGAAAACCCTCAAAATGACCTGGGACGGCCTCGGGGATGACGATGACAACGACGACCAGTTCTTCGAGTCCTACGAGCGCCTCTCGTGCGCCGTCCCCCTCGACCTCGCTTCTTCCTCCGACGAAGACGACGACGATTTCGAAGATCCCCGAACCTCCTTTCACTCCACCACCTCCTCTGTTCACTCCACCAAAAACAGAGCATTCTCTCAGGCCGGCGCCAGAACATCCGTCGATCTGGCCCTGGACTATGGGGTATGGATGGCTGCCCCTGCTTCCATCACCGAGCGGCGGAAGCAGTTGCTCCACGGAATGGGACTCAACGAAAACAGAGAGTTCGTGGCCACCAGCGTCCAGCTCGGCCACGCAATATCGAAGAAGTTCGAGAATGGGAACAATGCTTGTGTCTCAGTTTCTTCCGAGAAGAAACTTTGGGTGTTGGTGTTGGTGTTGGTGTTGGTGCTGCTGCTGCTTCCTCTGTTTCCCCTGTTTTTGCAGGGGGTAAACCAGAGCCTCCCTCTGTTTCGTTCGTTCTTGTCCGGTCGCGGTCCGAGGGCGACATCGACTCGTTTTCTACGGAGAAGTTAAGGAAAGAGGAGCTGATTGGGAAGGTTTCGAAGCAGCGCCTTTCGAGGACCGCCACGCAGATTGCCGTGCCTCGTGCCAGGATGATCCCATATGTGAAGGTGGTCGCCAAGGATGCCGACGAGGCGGCGCAATTGAAGCGGCACGCCCGGAAACTGTCCTCCGCCATGGCGGAAACCGGCGTGGGGGCGTTCTTCCTGATCAAGAATTTGGACACGGGGAAGGAATTCATCGTCAATGAGTATGGCGAGAATGGGATGTGGAATAGGCTCAGCGACTTGCAGACCGGGAAGCAGTTAACCATGGAGGAATTTGAGAAGACGGTGGGGCACTCGCGTGTTGTGAACGAGCTCATGAGGCGCGTGAACGTGGGGAGCGGGTACTCAAGGAAGCTCTGCTCAAGCTCCTACATTTCTAGGAGCCTGAGGTTGAGCAAGAGGAGAGGTGCTGCGTTTTTGAAGAACATAAAAGGCGTGGCGAGCGGGTTCATTGGCGAAGAGAGAGGGAAGCGCCGATGCAGCTGCACCAGCAGGTTGTGGCGGAGGCGAAACAGGTGAAGAATAGGTGGGTGAAGGTGAGGCAGAGTGGCAAGTCACACAAGGAGCTTTCTGCTTTGCATTTGTGCCAAGAGATTCAGGCTCATGAGGGTTGCATTTGGAGCATTAAGTTCAGCTTTGACGGGAGGTTTTTGGCGAGTGCTGGTGAGGATAAGGTAATTCATGTTTGGGAAGTGCATGAGTGTGAGGTTTTGTCTATGAGGCCGGAGGAAGGGAACCTTACCCCAATTCATCCATCGTTGCTTGCTTCCATGGAGCGAAATTCGCAAGGGGAGGCTCCACCTTTGTCCGGTGAGAAGAAGAAGAAGGGGAGGTTTGGAAGCAAGAGAGCGGATGACACCATTCCGGATTATGTCCATGTGCCTGAAACTGTGTTCTCACTCTCTGATAAACCATTTTGCTCTTTCAATGGTCATTTGGATGAGGTTTTGGATTTGTCATGGTCTAAATCCCAGGTAAAGCTTCTCTTCCTCCCCATTAATTTGTTTCTCCTTTTCAGTTACTTATTATGAAGGATTAAGTCGCCGATCACAGCTAGTCGAACAAGGGTTAGTTGTTGTTGTATGAATGAGTCATTGTTAAGAATAGCTTATTTTTTATTCAAAACAGCTTATAATTAGGAGTAAGATCTTACAAATAAAGATTTTTTAATTGTTTTCTAAAATGTAACAAAAACCAAACAGGCAAGTTGAATGTAAACTGCCTTTCTTAGGATACAAAATTCCAGTGTTTTCTATCATATACAGACACTCAGTGAGAAGTTTTTAAAGGATTGTCATTTTTTGCAGCTACTTCTTTCATCTTCAATGGATAAAACAGCAAGACTATGGGACTTGGAAACCAGGACTTGTTTGAAGATGTTTGCTCATAATGACTATGGTTAGATATTCTAACTCTGGTGCATCATTTTAATGTTCAATATGGTTTTAACCCCCACCTTGGATGATGTGATGCATATGGCTTTTGGTTAATATCATTTTCTGTCCCCCCATTGCTTCTTCTTTGATATGGGATTGGATATTGCAGTAACCTGCATACAATTCAATCCTACAGACGAAGATTATTTCATAAGTGGCTCCCTTGATGCTAAGGTCAGAATATGGAACATTCCTGAACGCCATGTTGTGGATTGGACTGATATCCATGAAATGGTTACTGCAATTTCTTACACACCTGATGGTCAAGTATGGTTTTCTCCTCCTAACCATTTCTGATTTGTAGTCTTTCCTTGATGTAATCAAAGCTCTCTTCCTACTATAAATAGTCTCAATAACTGGAGGGAAATCTTAGTTCGGAGAATTTAAATCAACCGGCATAGTGAAAAATAAAAAATCACAATCAAACATTGGTTTTGACCCTTGCTTCATATTTGTCCATTGTTGTAGGGTGCTCTTGTTGGTACACATAGAGGAGGTTGTCGTACCTATAGCACAGCAGGTATAAGTTGCATCTCCACAAGGCACTAGTCCTTTTTTAATATTTACATCTCAGCCTGAACCATTTTTTTCAAATCTAATCAGATTTTCTTTTTTTCACATTATCTAACTCAATTTCAACTCTTTAAAATAACTTGCTAATTCCCATTTCTATTTGGTGAAACCAGGTTGCAAATTAAGGCAAACAGGCACGATTGAAATCCATCGCAAGAAGAAATCTCATTTAAGAAAGATCACTGGTTTCCAGGTACTTCTTGTCTCCATTTGCAATGAGTTTAGCTTTGATGCAAGGAAAGAAAACTTACTTGCTTTGTATCTTTATAGTTCTCCCCAGGAAATCCATCACAAGTACTTGTTACTTCAGCTGACTCCAGAATAAAAGTTTTGGATGGCTCAGAAGTTGTTCAGAAGTTTAAAGGTGTTGCATCATGTCATCCAAAACTACTTTTTAACCTAGTAAACAATGAGTTTAATTTCTATGGATTGATAATGTAAAATAATTTTACATTATTAACCAATAGAATTTCAAGGAAGTGTCAGATCATACTTGATAACTGTTCACTATGATAACTACTGACCATGGTTTTGGCAGATATTTTAATTTCTATTAATTGATAGTGTAAAATTATTTTACACTGTAAGTGCACAAAAATTAAATTCTATAAAAAATATAGCCTGGTTTCTATTTAAGTCTAGTTAGCCAATATAATGGTGTTGGATTGATCAACAGGATTTCGAAATGCGAATAGCCAAATTGCAGCTTCATTTAGTCCAAATGGAAGATACATTGTAAGTGCAAGTGAAGATTCACAGGTATACATATGGAAGCATCAAGAGCATAGAAGTGCAGGCACCGGAAAAGGTAGAACTGTGCGTGTTACCCAGTCTCATGAGTGCTTCCAATGTAAAGATGTTTCAATAGCAATACCGTGGCCTTATACCATAAGGGGTGACCCCCCACCAGTGCAACATTCCAAATGGTATTCAAAGCGTGCTCAGGCACCTTCTAGTGGTGTGGATGACACCACAGCTTATGCAAACAGTCGAAGATTGCTTCCACCCATTCCCAAGAAAAGTAATAACCATGCCACAGAAAGTGCCTTAACTGCCCCAGATGAAGATCCTGCAGCAATTTCACACACAGGATATGGACTTGGTGATTCTTTTGCAAACAGTAGGAGCATGTTGCCACCTCTTCCCAAGAAAACTAACTGCCAAGCCACAGAAAGTGCCTCAACTCAGACAGAGGAAGAAGACCTTGATGCGATTTCGCGCACGGATTCAGGAGTTGGTGATTCATTTGGATCAGGTTCTGCCTCTATTCGATACGGTGATTCACCTTCTATATCTGCTGCTGCCACTCCATCATCCACATCTTGGTCTTCCAATTATTCGTTACTTGAAGGTAGTCAAGGTTCCTCAGCAATTCATCCTTCAGCATGGGGCTTGGTAATTGTGACAGCCGGGTATGGAGGTGCAATCAGATGTTTTCAGAATTTCGGGTTACCTCGCGGATAAGCCGGCAAGCCAATCTTTTCTGAGGCCCTACATAACAGTTTTCTTCATGGTAATGCCTAGCATATTTTGGTTCTTATTCTTCCTTGAAAACAAAGCTTCTATTATAGAGATAGCATTCATTCTGGACATAAAAGAGTGATGGAAGTTTGAAGTACTGCACTTGTGCAGTGAAAGAATTGAATGCAGAAATGGAACAAGATGATGAGAATCTCAATTTTTCTTGTGAGATTGGCATGTGTTGTAGCAACTTTGACACATGTATCTTTATGCTTGGCAAGAACTTGATATTGTTGTAAAGTTAGTGATAGAACAGTTACAGACAGATAGATAAAAGGAATGAAAACAACATTCATATTTTGACAGACAGAGAGAGCAGAAAGAAAAGGAAAAGATTAGGGAAATTTCATTGAGCAATTTGCTTTTCTTCTATCTTGAATTTGTAGCCTCAAGCAGCACTACTACTTTTAACTGTATCTCTCCTTGATATCTTGGTACACTTGTATGCTCTGAGCTACAGAAAAGTGATTTAGTAGCTTCCAGAATACAAAATGGGATTGAAAAATTGCAGATAAGGGTGGAAAAATGGATGATTAGATAGACTACATTGAGTTGTTTTCTTGTTATTTCTACTTAAATGTGTTGTAAAAATAGAGTGTGGGTATAGAGACACTGCCTAAATTAATTTGGTTCTAATCTTACACTTACATCCAAGTATTTATTCCCTTGAAATTATGGGGTTCTCTCAGGTTATGTTCATTAGGGAAAGTTAAAAATCCGAAGGCAGTCTATTGTTCAACTATGGAGAAGCATGACACAATTGTGAATGTAATAACATATTCAGCTGGACCAGATGTACTGCAATGCGTACCAAATTTTGGTTGAATAACTACACAATCCGATCGTGTCGTTTATATTTAGTTATTTCTAATGCAGGCATACAATGGAAGAGATAACCAAAAATTCATAAATCTAACATAAAGAAACATTTTAAGGTTTAGTAAATCAGTGGCGTGTAGAGTTTAACAACAACAAATCTCATGGGAAGTTCAGTCTAACACCCAAAAGACGCAGGTCAGCTTCTAGGAGACCAAAATAAAATTTGAAATTACAGATATGAGGCTCTATCTGTAGTACATTGTCTTAACTAAGGTTTGTGGTGCACCTTGTACAACAGATTATTCTCGGCCTTCGATTCTAGGAACGAATTTGGTAACCATTATCTAGAGCCTCTGTATTTGGCGTACTTGGTAAAGTATACTCCACATCAATGTTATATGGTTACGGGTATAGTATCCAATGCAGATATGAGTGCGGAGTATGAAAATTTTGAACAAAAAATAGAGTAAGGACACATCCATATATATATATATATATATTAAAATTTCATAAAATTTTTACATAAAATATGTCTAAATTATTTAATATTGCATTCCAAATTTTTTTTAAGAAAAAGAAATTTGGATAGGAGAAAGGTTAGGGTTCAAAGAAATATATATATATATATATATATATATATATATATATATACAAAAATTCATTAGATTAGCATTGTCAAACTTACATAAAAAACCTCAAGCACACCTAACGGTACCTTGCCCTATCTAATTTTTCCTTTTTAAAAAAAAAAGAAATAAAGTTATTATGTACGTATCCAAACATACTCAACGCGTATTTATAGCCAAAAAGTACTCTGATACCTTTGCAAAAATGGAGTGCAGGTGTGCACACGCACTAGAAATTGGTTCAATATACTGAATGTGGTTAAATACATTTAGAATTGAACATTGATATAAATGGCCTCCACTGACCAGTCCACTTAAATGGGTATGGATCACTACTTATGTGATGCACTATAGCATCCGCTACCGTTGAAATGCTTTGATTGTATGGAACCAAATTAATAAGTCTCCATTTACTCTTTTGAGAAAAATATTATTTTATCACCAAAAAGTTAGTACCATTTGTTTTGAATTTTTTGTTTTTAGTTTTCATTTTCAGTTTTTAGAATTTGTGAAGAAAAATTGAAAATTCTGAAAACTAAAATTTATAGTTTTCAAAATTTTCAATTTTTCCTTTACAAATTCTAAAAAATTAAAAAATAAAAACTTATACCAAATAAGCCCTTAATGTCTAGATGGAATATCCCTTTTTTATTGTTAGATATGATAATAATCTATATTATCTTCATTTATTTATTATATTTAATAATAATAAAATAAATATTCTAATTTACATCTATTTTTTTGCATGTCTTAATAAGACAAATAGTCTATGCCTGTTTGCTTGTTCTTTGTCCATGTGTTGAATTCAAACCCTTCGCTGTTCCCTCGGTCACGGGGTTCAGTTTTGGAATGACACCTTTTCTGGACTTGTCCAGGTATTTCATTTCACTGTCCACTTGTGACCCATCAAATCCCCCAACGCGGGCAATCTTCTCTTCTTCTTCGTCTTTTGTTCCCAACCATTGACTTCCACGGAGACTAACAATATAGAATATACGATATTAATATATTGTTTTATTATTTGGATATATTTGGATCGGTTTTTTAAGAAAGAGTCACTTTTTTTTTCAAAAAAAAAAGTTTTTAATATAATATTTTAGAGTATTTGGATTGACTTGAAAAAAACTTATAACTAAAAAAATAGTTTTATTATTATTATTAGCTAGTGATATCCAACTTTTAAGAAAAGTATGAATATAAATGGTTGTTAATAAAATTATCTTCCTAAAAGATTCATTATTATTATTTATAATTATAATCTTATCTTTTATCAAATCCTTATAAAAATTTTCTTCACGTTCACACTCTCATTCACAAGACATAAGAAGAGTCACATCCAATCACATTGCTGTGCACATCTATTCCTTAGACTTCATTGCTTGTTTAAGGTATCATAACTTTCACCTGTGTTCACTAACAAATTATTGGTTGAATTTAAGTAGAAAGGGTTCTGAAAGAAAAAGAAATTAAAGTTTTATCGAAAAAGAAAGAAAAGAAGTTCTAAAAGTAATAATCGATTTCTGGTAACGAAGTGCAAAATTTTCTTACAAACTTGTTTAGTTCATTCGTTTTTTTGGGTGTAATTTAGCTCATTAGTTTATCAACACATGTATGCTTTTTCACGTAATTTGCCTATAAAAAAATTTTTTTATTATTTTTTATTCAAACAAATTTATAAGTACTCTTAATAAGTAAAAACACTTATTAAATTGTCTATCCAAACATAAAATAACTTTTTTATATAAAAAAAAAGCTCTACTAAAGAATTAAGTTAAAAAATATTTTTTCAAAAAATTAATCCAAACACATTCATAGTTACAGTGCACCCCGTTCCGAAATTTGTAGAATCATATATAAATAAATAATAATCATTTTTTTAGTTCGAATATTTTAAGGTTGATATTAGTTTGATATATCTTCAAAAAGGGTAACATCAATTTAATCTTAACACTGGAGTATGATATCAATTTATTATTCTATCAAATCATCAATTACTTCTATTATAATTCGTCGATCCTAGTTAGTTAATTGAGTTAGGTTAATTGATTTAAGAGGGACAATTTCCACCTCAACAACTTAAAAGTTAAAAAATTAAAATTAAAATATAGAAATTAAAAATTTATTAGAAAAATCCGTAATATCCCAAATATTTTATTTTATTTTCTGTTTTTTAAGATGATGGGATGGAAATGGTCTCCACTTGTTCATTAAGATTTAAGAAAGATGCATAAGCAATATATAATTAACCCAACTAATTAAGATAAATCGTAATTGTAACATCCCATTTTTTGGTCCAATTTATTAGGTTTTATGAAAAGAACTACCCAACTCATGAGCTAGAGTTAGCTTGTAGTATTTGCCTTGAAATTTAGATACATTATTTGTATGAAGTAAAGTTTGAGGTTTACATGACCATAAGAGTTTGAAATATCTTTTTAATCAGAAGGAATTATATATGAGACAAGGAGATGGATGAAATTTTTAAAGGACTATGATTTTGAATTAAAATATCATGCGGCAAAGCTAATGTTGTGGCTAATACCTTGAGCAAAAGTCCGTGACATGTCTCTAATGATGGTAGAAGAGAAAAAGTTGTTGGAAGAATTTAGGGATTTAAAAATTTCAGTGTCTCTACAATCTCATTGCTTATATGCCAATGAACTTAGAATAGAATCTTATTTGAATGACCAAGTAAGAAATGCCCAAGACAAGGATGAGTTTCTAAAGTCCCTCAAGAGCGAGATTCAAGTAAAACAACTTGAGCATTTCCAACTTGATGAAAAGGGATGTAATGTATGAAGGAAGGTTATGTGTGCCTAATAATGAAGAATTGAGGAATTAGATTTTGGCCGAGGCACATTGTAGTAAATTCACCATGCATCCTAGAACAACAAAGATGTATCAGGACCTCCAAGAAGTGGTTTTGGTGGAATGGCATGAAAAAGAGACATACCTAATTTTGTAACTAAGTGTCATACTTGTTAAAAGGTAAGATAGAGCACCAAAAACCTACGGATTATTACAACCTTTGGATATCCCTGAGTGGAAATGGGATAGCATATCCATGGATTTTGTTATAGGATTACAAGAACTCCTTTAGGCTATGATGCTGCATGGGTAATTGTCAGATTAACCAAGTGCACTAATATCTGCCAATAAAGATTAGTTGGCCATTGTATGGGTTGGCTAGAGCTACATCCAGGAAATTGTAAGGTTACATGGGGTACCAACTAGCATAATCTTAGATAGAAATCCTATATTTACCTCAAAGTTTTGGGTAGCCATACAAGATGCCTTAGGTACTAAATTGTTTTAATACAGCTTACCATCCTCAAATAGATGGTCAAATAGAGAGAACTATCCAAATATTGAAAGACATGCTTAGAGCTTGTGTGCTAAAATTGTGAGAAAGTTGGATACTCATCTACTATTGATACAGTTCTACAACAATAGTTGTCATTCAAGTATAGGCATGGCACCATTTGAAGCTCTATATGGTAGAAAGTGCAGGTCACTCTTGTGCTGGTTTGAAGTAGGAGAAAAGAGTTTATTAGGACTTGACATAGTGCAACAAACCACAGAGAAGATCAAGTTCATTAGGGAAAAGCTATTCACTACACAGAGAGACAGAAAGTTATGCTGATAAAAGATGGAACCTTTAGTATTTAAAGAAGGGGATCATGTCTTCCTTAGAGTCACTCCTACTACTAGAGTTGGCAGAGTCCTTAAATCCAAAAATTTAAACCCAAAATTCATTGGTCCATTCCAAATTCTTAAAAGAGTAGGATCATTTGCATATCAAATCGCACTTCCACCCAATCTTTCAAATCTTCATCTTTCATGTCTCTAAGCTTAGAAAATATTGTTTTGACCCTTCATAGATCATAGAATATGAGATAATACAAGTAAGAGATGATTTAACCTATGAAGCCAAACCAATTCAAATCATTGATAGATCTGTTAAAATCTTAAAGGAAAAGAAATTTTTTTAGTCAAAGTGGTTTGGAAAGGGTTGTCACTTGAAGAGGCAACATGAGAACTAGAAGATGAGATTAAGAAGTCCTATCAGAATTATACCAAACAGGTTAATGAATATTGGAGGCAAAATTCCTGAAAGGAGGGAGAATTGTAGCATCCTCATTTTCATAAAATAATTTTTATTATAGTAATATTTAATTTCTATATCCAACTTAAATATTTTATTTGTCTTACTTGATAATTTTACATCAATATCTATTTTAAAGATTAGACCAAAAATTTAAAATATAGATATTAACTATTAAAAATAAGACCACAAATTTGTAAGGATAAATTCAATATACCATATACTAAGTTAAGAATAAATTTTATTAAAAGTAATGAGTAATATTATTAAGTTGAGTATAAATAACTAGGTGTGTAATTTTACACTATGAGATAAAAAAAAAAACCTAAAACTAGCACCGCCAACCCCATTACACCCATATCATCATCTATAAAAAAGAGGAGGAAGTGAGAGTGTTGTGTGTGCGTGAGTAAGTGAGGGAAAGAGAGAAAGAGAAAAAGAAAGAAAAGGAAGAGAGTGACATGAGAGGAAGGAAAAAATAGAGGAGAGAGAAGAAGGAAAAGAAAGAGAGAGAAAAAAAAGTGAGGGTATTTTACAAGAAAAGAAGTTTAACATATACACATCATTTCATTTGTCTACGAAATTAGAAGTAGAAATGAATTTAGTTTATGCAAAATAAAACCATGGATACAATTATTATTATTACTATTCATTTTATATACTATTTTTTTATATTACAGATGCTCATTATTATTTATCATTGTCATTTTATTTTATCATTCTTTTAGATTTATTGATGATTATGAACTTGAATATTGAGCAAAATTGCACTAACTACTTAATTAAGATGATCTCTTCACTCTATCCCGTTGGTTTATCACGTTCCGCTTCTTTTTTTTTTTATCACTTAATTATAAAGATTATCTTTTCTCCCTTGCTTGCTTAGCTACCACGCTTTGTTTCTTCTTTTATTTTAATTTTTCTTTATATTTACAAGATTCATTATTTAATTCAAGTTAGTTAAATATTTTTTTATGTTGTTATTTGTTGTACGTTAATTTATCATCCTTCCATTTTAGAATTTATATATCATACTATTTATATAATATTATATTAATATGAGTTGTCAATGTTTATAGTAATTTCTATAAGGGACCTAAATTAGAGGTAAAATATAATTAAAATCTAATACTAAAAATAAATGAAGGTTATTGTACATGAATTTGAAATATTAAACTTATTATGACCTTATGATGACAAAGACCAACTCATGGATTTTGATAAAATGACAAGAGAAAATTTAATAAAAATTTTCTTAATATTAGTCCCTTTTGAAATTACTATTTAGATTGACAACTCTATGGTTTAAATCAATTTTATTGATATATTAATTTATTTGGTCTAAGCTTAGACTATTTCTGTTCAATTTATTTTTGCATGAATTTATAAATTTTGTGCATTTATTTTAGTTTTTGTTTCACTATTTAAATTGTTAATTAATTTATGAGCTTTTATTTAAGCTTTATTTATGGATTAATTGTATGAATTCTTTATTGTGAATTTATGCACAATGACTATTAATTAATTTAAAAAGACTATGATCGATTAAAATTTGTCGCTAACCATTTACAAGAGAGGGATACATATAAGATTCTTTTATATTACCTTTACTTAGAATGGGATAAAAGTCTTGCTTTATAGCCACGATGTAAAGAACAACACGAAAAAATGAGAATTCCCTAAAATAAGGCTTTTGACTATGTGTGAGACAAGCAAACAAATGGAAGAACAACTAAAGTAAAGAAATCATAATTTATACATGACATGCTTACATGACATATTTTATTTATAATAGAATATTTAATTATGTTCATATAACGATATTGTAGCCTTGTGTATGTTCCGTAGACATGACTTAAACCAACCATAGTTCAAATATTAAAACCATTCATTTCCTGAGAATTTATATTAAATTCTCATTTTTCTTTATCTTTATTTCTTGTAGTTTCATACTAGCCAAGAATAAATGGATTACTGCCAGGAACTTATGGATTTACACTTATGTTTAATTAATATGTGATTTTTTTATTGCAAATTTTAAAAATATTCACTTTGTAATTTATTGCTTTAAATACTTATGCCAGCACCTTTAGCTTATAATCTTTTTATTTAATGTTAATCGTTATGCTTCATGTGTAAATTCATATTATTAGTTTTTGTATGAACCAATGTTACAGTAATGAAAGCCACTAATAATTTGACTAAAAGATAAAACTGATGTTAAATTTCAAAGTATTAGAACTAAATTGAGGTCAATTTTTTGTTTTTTAAGACTAAACTGATATCAACCTCAAAATGTTAGAACTAAAGAAGGTATTTATTAATAAACAAATGAGGTTATTTTATAATAATTAATAAATGAGGTTTAATTATATAAGTGGTGGATTTGCCTGTAGAAAACTATACCTTCAAATTATAAATTTCAATTGGATAAGTGGTAAATCTGGTGAATTTTTTTTTACTATATATTATTAATTATCTTATCATATTCACCAAAATTCATTAAAAACGTAATTAAAATCCTCAATGATTTAAACACCGATCCTTAAAATGTTGATAGAACTGTTTCAAACTTATTTACCAAAAATATTTTCTCATATGTTATATGCTTTTATCAGTTGGATTGCTTTGAATAATTAAAGGATTCGATTGTGGTAGTATATTTGTATGGTATTTTTTTACTATAATTATTTTTTTTAACAGTGATACGCATAGTGTCTACAACTTGTAACTCAGCAATGTGCTCTCTATATTCAATAATTTTGATTCCTTAACCAGTAGTATCTAAGGGCATTTTTTAGGGAATTATCATTATTCTTAATGTTTTTGAAATGTTTGTTATTTTATTCTTTTGATTGTGTTTAGCATGTTGAATTAGCCAAGATAGGATGAATCAATATTTTATATTATATTCTAATTCACTATTTGATATAAATAACATATTATATAAATTTATTCATTATAGTCTCATTTTAGCTTTATGATGCTTAGGGTCTGATCAGTTACTGTGGGCCAAGTAAAATGGGCCAAAAGTAAAATGTTCCTCTCAAAAGATGGCCTAGTTGAAAAAAAACAAGAGGAAAATAATAAAAATATAACTTGAATCTCTTCTCTGATCGAAAAAAAAAAACCTTGAACCTCTTCATACGCCAAAAAAATAAAAAGAAGGCAAAAAACTATCGAGGCAAGATTTTTAAGTCTAATTTCAGACATTGAAAACAGCAACCTTGTTTATTTATTTATTGTATCCAGGAGACTCAATTGTCCTTTGAAAGGCTGCAAATGGTCCCTTGCCCCACACCCTCTCCCATTACAAAACATTGAGGGTAATCTCGTCAATAGCATATTAATCATAACGAGGACTTAAATACTTATTTGGAATACCTTTTTTAATCTTATCCAAATAGGTATCTATTCTTTTATCGTATAAGAACCCAAAAATTAAAAGAAAAAAGTGATGGGAATTTAGCCTTTTATGTCCGGTCTCATATGTGAACTTGAGGTGTGTGCTAAAACCAGGATGGGGCACTAGGCAAACTAAAGATCCATTTGGTTTCATAAAATAGTTTCAGTTTTTATTTTTTACTTTTCTGTTTTTTTTATTTTTTTAGCAAATATGAAAAATTATTAAAATTATAAAATATGGTTTTCAATTTTTATTTTTAATTTTTAATATTTTTTACAAATTATAAAAATAGATAAATTAAAAATAAAAACTAAAAATTATTTTCTGAAACTAAATGCACCCTAAGCATGTAAGCCCTTGGTATTTGCCTGCACAATATTTTCACCAAGGATGATTTTAAACTAGTAATTCAACCTTAGAGGCACCTAAATCCTACTATGAAAGAATTTGTGAGTAATTAAATTGGTCATGAAGTTGTATGATGCGGGAATTATCTAACCCATTTCTAATTCATGGGTGATGATTCATGAAGTTGTCAAAGAAAGCAGGGATGCCTGTTATAACCAATGACAATAATGCATTGATTATAGAAGATTAAATTCTATCACTTGAAAGTTGAAAGAACCATTTCTATATATCTTCCTTCCATTGATCAGATACTAGAGAGACTAGTTGGACATGCTTATTATTGTTTCTTGTGTAGGTATTTAGAGTATAATCAGATTGCAATTGCACTAGAGGATCAGGAGAGGACAACGTCCACATGCCCATATATATGGAGTGTTTACCTACAGAAGAATGCCATTTGGGATATGCAGTGCACCCCCTACTTTCCAAAGGCATATGCTTTCCATATTCTTTTTGATAATATTGAAAAGTTTATTGGAGTTTTTATGAATGATTTTTCAGTGTTTGGTTCTTTTTTTAATGCTTGTTTAACTAATCTCTCTTTGGTTTTGAAAAAGATGTAGGGCAGAAGGCATTGTTCCTGGGCACCACGTCTCATGTAAAGCCATTGAGGGGATGGGCAAATTAAAGATTGACTTTGGGATTTTGATCATTTTACATAGAAAAAAAAATTGGAACATTATAGGGAGTATGTTTATCTTTAATGAATATTCATTGTCATCCTATATACATGGCTTATGATATAGTAAAATTGTTCATTTATTCTCTTTTATTATTCAACAATTTTAACTTTCAAAACGTATAAAATTATCATAAAATAGGTTATTTATAATTAGTTAAATATTATCTATCAAGATTTTTCAACCTTATAAATATAATATTAAAAATAAGATATAAAATAGAATGACACATTTATATTTTGTTTATCTATTTAATTATTTATCTAGTAACTTATTTTCAAAAGAAATTTATATACACAATTTTTATAAATATATTTAAATAAATTATTATTTATTTTCAATAATGGTTAATAAATTATTTTTATTATTCCCCAACATTATACGAGTCCAACGACTAGGTTTTTAAAGTTCAATCATATAAATTTATTTATATCAATTCAAATCTTTTTTTAAAGGAATTCTAAACATTGAAATATTAATTTTTAAATAATTTCCAAATTATATAATTGGATATTATTTTCCATTCTAGTGATTCGTAACGCAACATTAAATTTTTCTTTCATAGTACGGAGCAAGAAGCAATCGTAAAATTCTTATTAATATAACTGCTGCATTTACAAAAATACATATCTAATTTCTCTGTCCTTTTATTCCTTATCCTCTTTTACAAAATATAGTAACAATAATACTTGAAACTGTTATTTCACCGTAAGCATTTATTAGATAACGTTATTTACACAAATCTTATATTCATTACCTTCCATAAATATATCAATGAGTTCAATTCATACTTTCAGTTTGAATAATCTTGCTAAAAGTCATGACGCTCACAATTAAACAAAATTAAATGCAAAAGAGCCAGCTAAAATAAACTTAAACTCATAAATTAAAGTTGCCTTCTTATACAAAGATTACTCTTCCTAAAGCTTATGATTTGTTTATATACATATATATATATATATATATTGTCCTTATTATTTAGCCAAATACAAAACACAAGTTGCCCTCTTCCGGAGAAATGCATGTACTTTCATAGCTTTGTATTTTCTTAATCAAAACATACACATAACATACATAATTATATATAGAAGAATATTTTGGACATCAAAATTTAATATCAAATACAGTATCTCTGACATAAAGATTATATTATTATCTTATCTTGATGAATGCATATCTATTATAGGTAGACAACATATTTAATTTCCTTTCTATATTATGTTTAATAATAAAACATTTTTAAATCTTCCTACCCACCCACTGCACTCTTGTGTGTCCTTTATTTAACAGTTTCAGAGATTATTCTAACTTGCACACTCTGCTTACTCTACCATCTGTTGTGTCTCCCAAACCAGAGGAGTCACTCTCACGTCGCCCCTTCTTTGTCTCTCTCTTTCTCTCATTCTTTGACTTTCAGAGGCATTGCAGTTAAGTTGCTTTGGCTTGCAGCCAAAAGCTCTTACGTCCATATCTATTCCACCACACCATGTCCATGCGCACATTTTATTATGCCATCACTGTTGAATAGTGCTGATTCCTTTTGTTTTGTATTGTTTTGTTCCTTCTGTGCGTTTTTGTATTGATTTCTATCCTTTTGGTGTAGCCTTGGTCAGAGGGTACAATCTGTGAATGACAGTGTTATATTTTTTGAAATTTGTCTCTTTTTCTCTGAACTCTGAATTGACTTCTCTGGATTCTTCCTAGTATTTCTTCTTTTTTTGGGTACCATTCAATTCTACTCAACCATATCCTTCTCTCAAACACGGTAATGGCTCAACAGGTATCATCTCTCTCTCTCTCTCTCTCTCTCTCTCACACACACACACACACACAGACATTCACAGATTGATGCTAGCTATAGTGCTATTCATTTCTTATATTTTCAAGATTTATTTTTGGTTACATATAAATAATTTTTTTTATATCTTATGGTTTTAAGTTGCGGAATAATAATACCTATGAGCTGCAATTGCTGCTACATGTGGTTGTAGAGAAAATTGCAACAACTATATTGCAGACAATTGTGGTTAATAGTTTCTCTTGTTTTCTTCTTGTTATGGTTTTTTTTTTTCACCCTTTGGTGGGGTTTTGGGGTTGATGCAGGAAGAAGGGTGGCCTTTGGGGCTGAGATTACTGAATGCAAGAATGGGGTTGGTGAGAAATGGTGAATTCTCTGGGTCAGTCTCCTTCAGCACTACTATGCTCACTGGTTCTACCACCCCTTCAAGTGATTCTTCCTCAGATCTTGACTCTGAGGTGGGTAATTTCCTATTAAATAACAATACTTTTTTTCAATTAAATAAAGCATAATTGTGATCGGCCCACTTTTTTTTTTTTCCTATGCTATAGTATGCTTTTTATGTATCTCGCTAGCTTCAATTGTCTCTCTCCTCGTCTTTATTTTTTGTCGCTATCCCTATGTGTTTTTGTCACAATGATGACCATTTGTGTGTTCTGAGAATCATTTTTTTTAAAGTGACCATAATCACTGAAAGAGTGATTGCTCACATATTTTGTGTATCTTGATTTGGCTTTTTTTGGGTATATAACAGTGATTTCTATGCTACAAGAAAAGATGTTATTTGTCCTAAATTTTTTAGACATTTCAAAGATGCTTTTAAGTCTTAAACGCAGCTTTTTTTTTTATTTCCTCTGTGTCGCACTGTAATCACTCCCTCTTATTAAGGTTAAGTTTTTCTTCATTTATCGAAAAAAAAATGTTGCCTGAGAGATATATCAAAGTATTCTTTCAAAGGTGATTGAGTCTATAATTAGTGATTATGATTGTCTCATACACCCTTTAAATAAGAGATTTTGTGTTTAATCCTCACCTTTCTTTTTTTCAACCCCTAGGAAGAATTCCTAATTTTAATACCTTTGATAAAAAAAAAAAGTATTCCTTCAAAGATATTCGAAGAAAATAATGCAAATAACGTTGCTCATGTTACAGTCTTCCCATGGCTACTAATTGCAATTCGATTGCACTTCTTACCAACCCACAATTGTTCACTTTTTTGGTTATTGGTCACATCGAAACCCTAGAGAACAGGGCATGCGACATGCGTTACACATTTGTATACTTTAGAATATTATTAATAACGACGTTATCAAAAAAAAAAAGGACTAAGCCATAGATACCTGTCTTAAATTAGAGATACTTTAATCTTTCCTACAGTTTGAAGCATGGCTTTTGGCTGTCTACTATGTGTTAATTCTTCTCATCAAGACGATTGTTTTTCTTTTTAATCTTTTGAATGAGTCCAAAGAAAACTGAATAGGAAAAGGAAATTCCATGTAACTAAACACGCCCATAAAGCAAAATCTATAATCTTCCTGTCGCTCTCTTTTGGATCCTCAATCTCTTTCTTGTTTTCTATAGTTGCTTGGTTCCCATGTGGTCCACATCATGTTTTGAAAGAAGGTGGCATTGATTTCACTTTAGTTTTGTCATTGGGGTGGAGCGCAACCGAAATTATGCCCTGTAAAAAGTCAAGTCTTCTAAGAGAAGGGCCTCGATAAATGGTCAATACTCAATAGCATGAATAGTTTGATAAGTTTGCAACCATATTCTAAATCAAATCAAGTAAAGTAGTTGAAAAAAAAATTATTTCAACATAATTTTTCGAGTGTGAATCGATCACTTGAAATCCATATGTGAATAAGTAAAAAAATTGGGTGATTGCATTATCACTTCCGATTGCAATCACTCGATTCCTAGTTACGTATGAGAATTCCTTGCTCATTATCGATTGACACCCATAATGTTATATGCAAATAACACGACTCTACAAAAAGCTATACGAGTGACAATTTATAGATTTATGAATATGGTTATGAACAAACAAATGTAAGCTACATATTTTTATCACCCATTGGATGTAAAGTTAATGAGATCAGATGACCACTCATTACATCCAATATTAATAAAGTGTGTGTGTATTTGTTTTACAATTTTATTGTTTCCATAATATTTTTCTAGATTCATTTCAAGCAACTGTGGTGAAACAATTGCTAAAATAGTGCAAATTTTCAATGCAAATTTAGAAATTAGAATAGAATCTGTATGTTTGTCTCAGTTTTCATGACCATTTTTTTCTAACTAACTTCATATATCGATTGGTTTTAGTCCACTGGATCATTCTTCCATGACAGGAGCATCACACTTGGTAGTCTCATAGGTATTTCCAGCTTCCTACAACTCTCAAGGAGATCAACCAGGGAAGAATGGTGATGGAGGAACCCACAATTGACAACAATAAAAGGAATCACAAGCTGAAGCCTTGGTTGTTCTCACTTTGTTCAAGGCTAACTACTGATGCAGTGAGCGTGCATAATGCTCCCTCTCTTGGTCAGTACCTTGAGGCAGAGAGAAGAGCAGCAAGTACTCACAGAAGGGATCATCAATATGCAACCATTTATGGACCTAATGATTTCTCCCCAATTCAAGACTCGAACTCACTATTTGTTGGCGGTCAAGTTGCTGCTCATCAGTCACCAGCTTCATTGGATGAAGATGATGGTAGAGAGCCAAATGGAGCATGGGAACAAAGCAATGGATATGGAGCACCAATAGTTTTCTCTTGTTTGTGTGGATAAATAATTAAGTGGTGGCCTCCAGTTACTACTCATTTAAGTATATTTTTCATTCTGTGGTCATGGAGTTTAGTTGTTACAGCATAATCTCAATTTCTCTCACATGTTTGGTCATAATTTTAAAGGACTTGCAATATTCTACTTTATATACTCCGTTGTGCATTCTATCCCAAATCTGCTTCAGTTGCCACCGATGATTGCAGTTCATTATGATTGTGATATAACATAAAGATTCCAAAGAGGATCTGCAGCACAATTCTTTTCCAATCCAAGAAAACCGAGAGCAAAAGATATCACTTGCTTATTCATTTATTATCCATTTATTAATTGAAAGTTTTGGGGACTATTATTATCTTCCACTTCCCCTATATTTTTAATTCAATAACTGATTTGTCAATCACTAAATGAAACAAAGCAAATATTTTATCTTGTTCTAATACATAAACACGTGCCCCGGAGAATACATAATTACATAGGAATCCTTAAAAAATTTCCCATAGTTACCTACAATTCCCCATTGACAGTTATGACATGCAATTTATTTGTCAGCCTGCTATTACATTTCTTGAAGGTGGACATTGAACAATGATGATGCTGAGTATGTAGATCTTTCCATCTTATTTCAACAAGCATAAGGACATCCCTAAGATTAGGCAAAACTACCTTAACGTCTGAGTTTTGACTATTAAAAGATACAACAACCAAATCTCGTCCCACAAGGTGGAGAGTCGGCAAAATTACCTTACCTAACTATCTCACCATTAGAGAAATAATTTGGGGAGAAAAGAAAGTACTACAGAAGGAGCTCCACTGATGATGAAATCAAGTGGACCACCTTAAAGAATTGAACATTAAAACATTTTGATTCAGGTGAAAACTTTTCTTCCACCTACAAGGGTGATGAATGAATACAACCTGTTTGTGAGAGTACATATATATATATCCATATACGTTTACCACAATCAAGAAGCAAGGCACATTAATGCTCATGAATACTATACTTGATATCTGGTAAAAGAACAACACAGTCCTGGTGTCCCAAGTCCAGCCAACTGACAATCAGACTACAAAGACTCAAACACGCCATTTAAGAATTTAGCTCACCAATGGTCTCGCATGATCTTAGTGATCCATTGCACAAAGCAAAATAATGAATTCAACTAACATGCTGATGTAGCCAGCTATTCCTCAAGAAGTGTAGAACCACCAATCATTACAGTTTTCTTCTGTCTTGGAAGCAAAAACACCACCAACATTATCAAGGCCTAACAACCCCCCTCATTGCTTTTCGGCCTCAATCTTTCCTGAATTGCGGCCAGAAATCTTGCCAAATGAGCCCATGGGTGACAAGCCCTTGAAGCTGCTGCTCCCTTCACAAAAATTTGATTTTCTAGATCTCCTTGGCTTTGTAGGGCTGGACTCCACTTCTGTATCACCACTAGTTTCAATCTTAGCAACAATTAATTGAAGAATGGCACCTCGGCAAAATGGACAAGCAGGTCCGGTGGTGCAAGCGGTTGCAGGATCAGGCTTCTTGTGACAGCATAGGGCTAGAGTGCAATGAGCACACATTTGATGACCACAAGGTCTGACCTCAATTGTGCACACTTGGTCAAAGCATATGCAGCATAATTCCATGTTGCTTTCCTGTATAAGGATTATAACCAGCAAATAAGTAATTTATTATTTTATAGGCAGAAAAACTTCATTCTATGTAGACCAGTACACAAAATATTATAGTATAAAGGCTACTACATTCCAGCAGCCTCTGAATTATCCACACAAGATAGTACAATTTTATTGTATTAACAAGGAATCTGATTATACCCAATTAAGATACGTGGGAAACTTAGAATCAAGATCAAAATTTACGCAGGGGTGAACCAAAAAAATATTCTCGCAGAGGGAGTTTCAGTTCATGTCGGAAACATTTGTAGCTGAATGATTAATTATAGACAATAACAAGTACTAAGAGCGCAGGAGTTTTCCACTAGAAATAAGAATGATGGGGCTAATGAAGTAGTAGTGCCAATTGCCTGTTACCCAATTTTCATGTGTCCCAAAGAACCTTATGGAAGCTACAAAATTATAATATTAACCAAAATAAGTATTATGATAAAATTACAGGTCTAGAGAAGTCAGAATAGGAAGATGTTTTACCTCAGAGTCGGAGGCAATATCATCTTTGCCTTCGGAATGCAATGAAGATGGGGGGCTTTCAGCCTCCTTTATCAGGGTTTTCTCTCTCCCTGTTAGCTTCTAGCAAGGCCTTCTCCAGTAAGGCCTTCGCTTCCTGATTGAGCTCACTGATGAACTTTAATGGGGATGGCCAAACGAGTGGTGCTGCTGATGAAGGATCAAGCAGGGCAGCACATGCCTTGTGCTTGCGCTTAAGAGCAACTGTGAATGGTATTCTCCTGCAATGAACCATTTATAACAAGATTCAAAACCAGATCTTTAACATGGTTTTGTTCGGTGATTAAGAAATCAAGGAAAATTTAAGAATTGTACAAAGGACAGAAAAGGAAAAAAATGTCTCAGTTTAGCTTGTTGACCAAAATAGAAAAGAAACTGTATTACAAACCAAACAAAATTTTATAATCAGTGAGGAGTTTTCACACATACATAAATAGTAAAAACAAAAAAGCTTCTAAAATAAGGCCTATTAATACTTTAGCTAAGTAAACAGTTGGACTGAACAAGAAAATGAAGTGTTATTTTTCTAATTATAATTTCAAGAGATTTGTGCACACAATAAGAATATTAAGAACCACCTCATGGCAAACATGGTCTGGAAAGGATACATATACTCAAGTTTTGCAATTTTGTAGCATGTTTCTTCCTCCAATGGAGTTCAACTTTATTGTTTGAAATCCCAAACAGAGGTGCTATAAAGTAATTTCTTAACCAATAAATCAACTTGCATAGGATCAAACAATTAGCAAATTTAAGTAAAAAAGTGAAGATTGTCTGTTACTTTATTCCTTATTGCTATGCATAAAGTGAAATTAACTAAACACTCAAAAATTACATATAATTACTGTCAATTCCGTGGCAGACTGGTCTTTAATCACAGATCATTTCAGTGTTTTCCTTTTTTCAATGGTACTTCACACAAATGGAAATGGATCTTGAACCCATAGTTTATGTTAATAGAAATCCCCTGGTTTCTGAAAGAATTGAAACGTGGCATTTACTTACCCGGAGGAATCTAATTGCAGCCTATCTGCTCCCCAAGCAAGCAACATCCGGACACAGTCCATGGAACCACCACGGGCAGCCATATGAAGCGGTGTGCTCCCAGGGTACCTGCAGAAGGTAACTTGATCAATCCAGATGAAAAATCACCACTATTCATCTAATACAGACTAGTATAACTTCCAAGACTATTACCCATATCCACCAGTTGAAGAACAAACAAGAGCTCCATTGTCTAAAAGGACATGAAGACATTCAGGCCGCCGTTGACGAGCAGCAAGGTGCAATGGGGTGGCACCGTTTCCATCTCTTATATTCACAAATCTCGCAAATCCCCTGACAATACACCATTGAACATATTGGAATCAATACCATTCATGTCTGTGCTTGTATCCTTTTGGGGGATATGAAAGAGAAACAGAAGGAGAAGAGAATCTAACCAAGAATCTGCAACAGGAGTGGAATGCGCAGCAGAAAGAATAGCTTTAAGGCAATCTACATGACCATAATAAGCAGCATAGTGCAAGCAGGTTCTCCGACGCAAAGAATCAAACATCAATATCTGCAACATTACAAGCACATAAAATTATCATTCTCCTAATTGTGTGAACTACGATCAACAAAATCACCTCCAATCCAAGAGACTTGCATTAACCTCCCCATCTTTCCTTGTCTTCCCTTTTTCCTCTCAAAATTTTCAGGCCTTTCACCCAAAAAATTAGCTCAAAAAAGTCATTCTAGTGCAAAATAAGCAAACCCAAATACATACTAAATTTCAAATAGGAAAAAGAAAATTTAAAAAAAAATAAAGCATGACATACATTAGCTCCGGCTTGAATAAGCTTTTCCACGCAACCAGTCTTTCCATGCATCACAGCCAACATTAGCGGAGTCTACAAGCAACACAGAACAAACAAAGAATCAGAACAAAAACAAAAAGCTCCAATACTGAAGATTTCACAAAGGTCTCCAACTAGAAAAGGAAAAGCATCATGTGAAAGCCTAAAACACACACCTGTTTACACCGGTTCAATATGTCTACCTTAACATCCCGCTGCAACAACATAGAAAGCACCTAACCAAGATTCAAACATGAAAAAAACACAGAAACTATTAGATATAAAATCATTCCCGTGCCTCCTCTACAAAACCGCTTGAGCTTTTGGGAGAGATGATTTACGACATGATATCAGCTATTCTACAACTAGATAGTCTAGAGTTTGATCCTTGTTATTCTCCATTTTTTTCTAAATAGTTCACGCTTCAAACTCAGAAGAGGCTCTAGCACTTATTTGATATAAAACTACAAATGTAACTCTACACAGCAAGTGTTTGGTTACTGATTCATTTTATGTGTTTTTTGTTTCCAGGATTTTGCAAAGAAAATATCGAAACCGTGAAAACGATCAAACTCTGTTTTCACTTTTCATTTACTGTTTTCGCCGGAAATCTGAAAACAGAAAACAAGGACTGAATCCAAATAAACAGGTTTTGAAAGAGAGATATTTCATCACACAGAACGAATAACACGGAGCATGGCAAAACAAACCTCGATGCGACCATTGGCAGCTGCTACATGAAGAGGTGACAACCTGGCACGGCCAGTGGTGTGCTCCAAGAGAGTGGGGTGTTCCTCAACCATGGCCTCGACAACCTCAAACTCACCATTGGCAACTGCACCAAACAGAGCAGCAACACTCTCATGGTGGTGGTTGTTGCAACTTTGGCTCTGACCCATTTCCTGTTGGATTTTATTTTTTCTTTTTATTTACCCCTGCCACCAACCTTGATCAGCTGTCAGCGCCGGGAGAGGTGGCCGGCAGGAGAGTGCCCCACTCGCCGCCGTGCACGGTGGTGACACGGGTATGGTGGTGGTGGTTACCAGTGAGTTAGTTTGGGATGGAGGGTGTGATGATGAGATGAAGTACTAGTAGTATCTAAGTATTGGAGTTGCCTCGTAGTTTGGACCTGCCCGCCGCGGTTTCGGGCAGCGTGACCAAACTGTGCATTCAACACTTGTGTGTGTATCTGTTCACATTTAGACACACTTCAAGTGGTTATTTTTTTATTATTTATTTTTTATTTTTTGTAATTTTAAGCAATTGTTTACATATTCTTAAGTTGAAATTAGTGGTCGTATATATATTTTTTGAAAAAAAAAATAACGATTTAGAGTTTAAAATTTTTACGTTATAGATAAAGATTCTTGGGAGTTATAATATATTTCAATTGAAGTAGTTTGAATTGGTGCTCGTAAAGACATGTCAATTGACAGATATAAAATTTGGACTTTAAAATTCTTTTATATTAATTTATTATTTTAACTCTTGATAGTGCTAAGTAACTATCGATTTGGAGATGAAATTGATATTGAAATATATATTAAAGCACTAACTGATTGTCTATTTTAAATAGTAATGGATGAAATTGATATCCAAAATTTTTTGAAAACTTCTTTGTAAAGTCAGGGTATTTTTTATTAGATGTTTAAGGAGTTTAACGCTATTTAAGTCTACTAGTTAAAATATATTGAAAACTTATTAACCTAATGTCGTTTTTAAAGGACTAATTCCAATATTTATTTATTTATTTTTATTATGATCAAACACTTTTGAAAAGATCATATTAAAATTTAATCATTTAATTTATTTAAAAAAATATTTTATATTGAAATTTCTGAATTTATAATTAATTTTAGGATAAATTGTACAAACCATCCTAGAGGTTTAGTTAAATTATACTCCACTTTTTTTTTAGAAACAAAATCAAATAACTAATAAAAATTATTATTTCAATATAATTTTTTATATAGTATATGATGACAAATACAAGTTAAAAATATTCAAATAAGAAATAATTATTAAAATTAAAGTAAATAATAAATTATATCAACATAAGCTATAATTTTAAATAATAAATCAATACTTGTTTATAATAACTATAAACACAAATAATAAACTTTTTATATTATTATAATTTTAATTTTTTGCTAAATATGTACTTAAGCTAAGAATTATTTGTAATAGTTGAAGGATAATTATATACCATATCATGTAAAATCTTATATAATTTCACAGTAAACATGTTATAATATTAAAATTTCAACAGTATAATAATATCAAACCTTACATCATCAAGTATTATCCTATTAGATCTTATTCTATTAGGTATACTAAATATATTTGGTACAGGTAAACTATCATATGCAACTTTAATTTACTTAGGCCTACAACATTGCATTATTTGATTTTACGTCATTACAGGCAAGACATATTACCAAGGCAATCTATATTGCCTCCTTAGTGATAATGTTGATTAACCTCTTAGAGAGTCTATTTGGATTAGCACCCAAATAGTAATCCTGAATTATATTATTATTGTTGTTGTTGTTGTTGTTATTAATTAACTAGCATGGTTGTAATTATTATATTTTATTATTTTACTTATTATTATAATAATAAATAAAAATTAGTAATAATATTAATAATGATTTTTAATTATTATTAATATTCATATTATTATAATTATTATTAATCACAAATAGACCATAAAATATCGAACCATGTGGGCTTGAATTGAGTAATTTTTTTAATGATTATCCAAATCTAAGCACGTGCAACGACACTTGCATAAGAATATATCATCATTGCATTATATTTGTTCATATTTTAATGTTAATATATATCAGATAATGATTACAATAAATATGTACTTTAGTCCCAAAAATATATGTGATATCAATTTAGTTATTGAAATATTCTTAACATCAAATAAGTCTAAGAAATTAATATGTGATATTACATTAGCTCCGAAATGTTATTTGATATCAAAGAAAGTTCTTAATTAAAGGTTGAAATGTATCATCATTTTCTGTGTGGTGTTCACAGTGTGTGTGTGTGTTTTTTTCCTGAAAACTTATATTTTATCCAAAAAGGGGAATTAAATAGCTTTTTAATCCTTCTGTTATTAAATCCCTAAAAACTCATACTTTGTTGAAAATAATACCAAATAATAGATCGAAAAGGATTAAATTGATATCATATTTTAACTTTTAAAGATTTATGCAGTATATATAAAAACTTTTAAGAACTAATATGACATCTCAATTAATTTTTCAAGGACTTACTTAAAGATTAAATTGATGCCACTTGACTCATTCCAAGACTAAATACATGTTTACTCTAATAATTAGTGAAAGTTTGTTAAAATAGTAGCATAAAATAGCTTTAATAGTATTTGTGTCATGTCTCTAAATCTTTACTGCTGAAACAGTTATCATATATCTTTATTTTCAAAATAAAAAATTTAAGATACGAAATAATTTCATTATCCAAAAATCCGAATAAGTAAATCATGAATTTCAATAAATATTTACAAATAAAACTATAAAACAGTATATAGTAAAACCTCTTGAGTTCAAATCTAATTCGTGCACTTTAATTTTCATAAATCTGATACACCTAAGATCGTGTGAACATTTCGGCAGCGGTGACTTTAATGGGGAATATAAATAATAAAACTTTGGTTAGATATTTTCTGGTAAGCCTAAAAACTTATTTAATGATTTATACTGAGACTCAATGTGAAGGGTGTGGTCGTAGTTAGGCCAATTCAAACGAGTCTATTTTATATGCACTTGTGAACGCGTTTTGTAGAAAAAGAAAAAAGTAGATGGATATATCAGATTGCCAGTTTAGACCCAATTCATGTTCGTTTCGTATCTACCCAGTGAAAGGAAGGTTAAGTTTACACATGACCGATTAAAATAAATTTACACTTTAGTCTCAACAAAACATTTTGTTTTAATACTATATTTCTTGGAAAATTAAATGGATATATTTTACTACTTAAAAGATTTTCCATCAAACATATTAACCTTTTAAAAGCAAAAATCATATGCACACTAGTCCATTAAAAACTAATTTCTTTTTAAAATATAAAAGATTAATAGGTTAAAAACTGATTTTTTCATAGACTAATACGTTAAAAATGGATGTTTTAAAGACTAGTGTATGATTTTTCTCTTATTCGGATTGATATATTTGACACAAAATTCTTTGAAAATTAAATATGCATTTAATCTTTTAAGAACTAAAATATTAAAAACAAAAATCTTTTAGGAACTAAATTATTGTATATTTTTCCCTTTCTTTGTTTGCTTGTTGTCCTTGTGACCCTTGTTTTTCCTTATTAGTGAGAAGCATATCTATCTTGATTCCAAAAAAAAAAAAATCTAGATAATATATTATTATCTTTTTTCCAACTATACCCCCTTTAAATAGTAGATAAGAGCGAATAAATGGAAAAAATAATAGAGGTAATTAAAGAAAGGTGATAAATAGTAAGGATAATTTGGTAAAAGACACATAAATTTTCTTAAGGTTTGGAATTTCTCAATTATTTTTTTGATTCATGTGCACATTAAAAACTAAATGAGTATTTCAATACATTTTTGCCGTCAATGCCATTACATCAACAACAATGAAAGTAAACAAATAATTACGCCGGCCATTATGAATGATCCAAAGAGGTGAATGCTTTTGTTAAGGAGAAATAGTACTTATTTGATGGTGATCAATGTGCATGGTTGTATGCGTTAGGGAATATCAAGTATATCCCAAGTGTAGTAAATATTTTGTGGATGTGAGTAAAAGCTTATCCAAATTTATGGAGAGTAAGGATAAATGGAGCATAATGAATATAATTTGCAGTGGGACCACGTGTCATTATTTATGTTAATAGTACTGCACAATGAAACTGCATTAATATTGCTAAGCGACCCGCATCACTATTGTGAATAGTACTCATTACTATTCACTCGAACAAAATAAATCAAGAACTCACACCAATTTTTAACATGGAAAACCTTCATGTAATTTTGAGGGAAAAACCATTGGTCAAACTTAAAATATTCCACTATATTTAAAGAGTAATTACAATACAATATATTTGTGAGACTCTCTTCTACTATAATTTGTAGTATTACAAAGATCTTAGAATATACCCAAAATCCCAAGTGTATACTCACACTACACTCTTGAAATTTTCATACACACTCTATTTTTCTCACTACAAGAAGCTTACTCCACTTCTTCTTAAAGCTGGATCTGTTTCAAGCTGGGATGGAATGCTTCATCTACGTCCCCTCTATTTATATAGGTTTAGGAGTTCCTGTGCAATCAATACACATAACTCCCATTAATCTTGGCACTATCATGCATGCATTTCTGGTGGAGGAATTTTTTTTTCCTCCCTTTGTTGAAAACGTAAGTCACCTACACACAGGCCACCTAACAATTCTCCACCTTAGTTTCCATTTGCAACATCCTTCAACCTCTGCAAATATTGACCAAGTTCAAGCAATGTTTAAACTTATCAATCGGAAAGTTTTGTCATCATGTTGGCTAAGTTCAGCTGGCTATCTTCTGAATTGCAACTATACTTGTGTTGATGCTTTCTTTAACAAAATGAAATCTAACATCAATATGTTTTGTCCTTTCATAATAAACTGGGTTTTTAGCCAGATGAATGATACTTTGACTATCACAATGTACAACTGGTACATGTTGATTCAACACAAAACTATCCAAAAGACCGTGCACCCAAATGCTCTCTTTAACGCCTTAGTCAATGCCATATATTCAGCTTCATAGTTGACAATGTCACTATAAATTGCAATGTCGCCTTCCAACTAATAGTGCATCCAAAGCTGTAAAGATATAGCCTGTCAATGACCTCCTTTTATCTAAATCACTTGGATAATCAAAATCTACATAACCCATAACTTTACGGTTCTTCTGACCTTAAAACACCAAATAGACATCGGTAGAACCTCTCAAGTACCGCATGATCCATTTCACAGCTTCCAGTGTGTCTTTCAGGTTTGCTCATAAATCCGCTTATCACACTTACTACATGTGAAATATCCGATATAGTGCACACCATAGCATACATGAGACTCCAGCTGCACTAAAGTAATGTATATAGGACATGTGCTCCACCTCCTCCTCAATTCTCGGACATTTATTCAAAGATAACTTAAAATGTGCAGCTAACGGAGTGCCAAGCGTTGCAGCACTTTCATAATGTAATTTTGTTGCGTCAAGTACAACCTACCACAATGTCACTCCCTACGAATCTCTATTCCAAGAATCTTTCTTACCGCACCTAAGTCCTTCATCTCAAACTCTTTTCCAATGAGTTTTCAACATACTAATTTTAGCCTTGTTGCGAGCTACAATTAGTATATCATCCACATACAACAACAGATAAATTTGTGAACCATTTGGAAGTTCCTTAGAGTAGATGTAATTATCATATTGGTTTCTACTATATCCAGTACCAATCATAAATGCATCAAACATTTTGTACCATTGTCTCGGGTGCTTCAAGCCATATAATGACTTCGTCAATAGACAAACATGGTTCTCCTTGCCAAGAACTACGAACCCCTTTGGTTGACTCATGTAGATATGCTCCTCTAGCTCACAATGTAAGAATGTCGCCTTCACATCAAGTTGTTCTAGCTCCAAGTCAACCGTCCTGACAATAGCTAATAGGATTTGAATAGAGTTATGCTTCACAGGAGAGAATACTTCATGGAAGTCAACACCCTCTTTCTAAGTATAACCTTTTGCTACTAGTCTTGCCTTGAACCTTGAGGGTTCAACACCAAGGATTCCTTCTTTCCTTTTGTAGAACCATTTGCAACTAATTGCTCTTTTCCCCTTTGAAAGTTGCAGGCTCTCACATCTGATTTTCTAAGAGACTTAATCTCCTCATTCATTGCTATTAGCCACTTCTTCGACTCCTTACTTTCTATTGTATCATGGTAGGTACATGGTTGATCTTTGCACCATCTGCTATAGCCAAAGCAAAGGCTATAGGATCTGCATTTAATGAGTCAAGTACACGGGGCGAATCAGATATCTTTGTGGTTTTCAGATTTCTTGCCTTTCCCTATCAATAGCAATATTATATGGCTCTACTTTCCGATTTGTTTACTGGTATCGTCATAGTCAGGTTCATCTTGTTATTTTACCTCAGGTTAAGCAACCCCTGAAGTCTAAGCTGATCCATTGCATCATTTTCTTGCTTCACCTTCCCAGTCAATTTCTAACTCCACCCTTCTTAGCACCATGATTTGTTTCTGCCTCATCTAAGTTAGACTTCTTCTTGATATAGCATTGCCACCTCGTCAAAAGTGACATTTCCTGACAATGATTTTAGGTGAACTTCCCTTTCTGTATATCATAGTCTGTAGCCTTTCACCCCTCGTGCACACCCTAGAAATATACACCTTCTTGCCTTATCCTCAAGTTTACCATCACTCACATGGGCAAATGAGGACAACCAAATATCTTCAAATCAGAATATTTTATGGGTTCAACGGACCATACCTCTTGTGGAATCTTCAGGTCAATAGCAGTTCATGGAGATCTATTTACCATGTATTGGCCGCCTCAACCCAAAATGATTTGGGAAGTGCAGCGTGATTCGCATGCATCTTGCACACTCTAGAAGTGTTCTATTCATCCGTTCTACAACTCCATTTTGCTATGGTGTTCCTGGTAGTATAGTGCCTCACTATACCAGCATTTCTCAGAACTCCACAAATTCTTTTCCTGCAAAATTCTCCGCCATTGTTAGTTCTCAGCTTTTGACCACCGGTTTGCTTCTCGACTATAGCCTTCCATTGCTTTAATTTGTTGAACACCTCTTCTTTTTTCTTCAGGAAATAAATCTAGACTTTCCTAGAATAATCATCTATTAGAGTAAGAAAATTGTGAGCTCCAAACAAGGGCTAGACCCTAAACATTCAAGTGGACATAGTCTAGTATTCCCTTGCTGTTGTGTTTTCCAAACTGAACTTTACCTATTTCTGCTTTTCAAATACACAATTTTCGTAGAAACCAAGTTTGCAATTCTTTAGGCCTTTAAGTAAGTCTCTCCAGTAAGTATGGTCATTCCTTTCTCACTCATATGACCAAACTGCATGTGCCATAATCGTGTAGCATAATCATTTCTTTCAAGGATAAAACGGCGTTTATTGATTGTGCTTCCAGTAATAGGTAGATCCTCCTGCAGCTTTCCTTTCAATGCCACCATTAAGCCTTTGATCACCTTCAAGAAACCACCTTCTCCAGTGAACTTGTACCCTCGATTATCCAGGGCACTCAACGAGATCAGATTTCTATCCAGTTTGGTACATGCCATGCTTGAAACGTCCTTTTAGCACCATCATCCAAATTGACTTGCACATCTCCTTCACCAGTAATTGGAATAATTCTATTATCTCTCAATCTAACTTTTCTCTCCCACTTTTTATAGCATGAGAAAAATCTTCGATTAGGTGTCATGTTAAAAAATGAGCTAGAATCAGGATCTACTCATTTCTGGTGTCACCTGTGATTCCTGGGCAGAACCAACATTAGTATCACTATCATTAGAACTATGTTGGCAGAATCTCCTAGTTTCTCCTTTCTTCTTGGGAAATTTCTTCTGATATGTTCCATTTGGTGACAATGAAAGCACTTTACAGACTTGTGCTTTTTGGATTTTGATCTTTTCTTGCTTTTCTTTCAGAGTTTTTTTACTACGTCTTCTCGTCACAAACAACCCATCTCAGGACCTTCGGCATTGGATCCGGATACTAACTTCTGATGTTCCTTTATCATCAATGATTTTTTGACATTTTTTTACTGAGATATGAATCTACCATAAAGTATGATATCACAAAAATTATCATAAGATAGAGGTAGTGAAATCAACAAGATCATAGCTTGATCTATGTCTTATACTTTACTTTAAGCTCCAATATCGGAGATCATCCTGTTGAAGTCGTCTATATTTTCTTGCATTTATTTTCCTCCTAAACATTTGAATGTGTATAGTCACTTTCTCTGATAAAGCTTGTTGGACAAGGTCTTTACGGAATATTTTTCTTCCAAAACCTTCCATAGTAAATCGCGGTTTCTTCTTCCATGATTTCTCACAGAACATTGTCCGCAAGACTCAACTATATTGAACTCAGTGTTTTGACCATCATCTCCTCCTTCTTGTCATCAGGTAATGATTTCGGCAATTTTTCTTTGCCCTCCAACGCCTTTGCAAGACCTTCCTGATTTAGCAATGCCTAGTTTAGCTTCCATAGTCTGAAGTCGTTGGACCCATCAAATTTCTCTAATTCAAATTTTAGCACCGACATCTTGGATCTAAAACCAAGAGGCTCTTATACCACTTGTTAGGAATATCAGAGTTAGGTACACTACCCTAAGTGTAGTGGACACTTTATGGATGTGAACGAAATTGCACCCAAATTTACGGAGAGTAACGGATAAATGGAGCACAATAAATAGTATTTTAAGTGGGACGCACATATCATTATTCACATGAATAGTCCTCCTAGTGAAACTGTTAATATTGCTAAGCGGGACCCATGTCACTATTTATGAATAGTACTCATTACTATTCATTCCAACAAAATAGATAGAGAACTGCACACCAATTTTTAACGTGGAAAACCCTCCTGTAATTTTGAGGGAAAAAATCATGGGTCAAACTTCGAAAATATTCCACTATATTTAAATTGTAATTACAATATAATGTATCCTCCCTAGTAAGACTCTCTTCTACTACAATTTGTAGTATTATAGAGTCTGAGAACATAGCCAAAATCCCAAGTGTATACTCACACTACACTCTTAGAATTTCCTTACACACACTCTCTATTTTTCTCTCACTCCAGAAGCTTACTCTACTTCTTCTTAAAGCTAGAACTGCTTTAGCTTGGGATGGAATGCTTCATTTACGTCCTCTCTATTTATAGAGGTTTAGGAGTTATTGTGCAATCAATGCACAGTAACTTCCGTTAATCTCAACACTATCATGCATGTATTTCGGTAGAGGAAGGAATTTTTTTCTTCCTCCCTTTGTTGAAAACGTAAGCCACCTAACATGCAGGCCACCTAATAGTATGACATGAATATATATGATCTTAAAGTTAGGAGGAGAACAAATATGACGGTGATTGGCATTAATGGATGAAGCTTGTAACTATATGTTCATGTAGTTAATGATGCTAGCCCCTCCATTTTGTTATTATGATATGTCTTTTGGTCGATGAGTTTGCATATGCATCAAGATGGAATTGGCAAAATAATATTTAACTTCTTGTTTTTGCTCTAAAAAGGTGGCTCATTCTTAATAAAGAACATGAGATATTTGAAATGTTCATATAATGTTTAATCAGTGGGTAGGATCAGGTTAGACAGAATGCTAAAATGGGAGAGAAGTTAGTGAGTTCAAGGGGGATTGGGAATTTAGGGTTTATAAAGGAGAGCAAAGAAATTTGGAGATTTAGAACCTTTTAACCAAATTTTAGAAACTTAGGCGGCGCCCAACAAGGGGAGATTCACAACCAACGGACTAAGTGAGTGCATCATATCAGGCCGAACGCCACATCTTGACCAAAAACCTTAAAGCAATGAGTCATGGATCATCCCACATTATATACTACTCACTTAGTCCATTCTCAACTGATGTGGGATTTCACCTCTCACACTTAACTCTAACAATCTCCTCCTTAAGTGTGAGACCCACCACATTGCTCCTCCATCGGCCAACTACTCTTCCCAACACCTGTCATCCACAGTCCATGCCTTTTCAGGGAACGGAGCCCAACCTTGGCTCTGATACTCTGTTAGGATCAAGCGCTTACCACTAGGTCAAAAGCTATAAATGTTAGCAAAGGCGCAACCTTATTTCCTTAAAAGGTCAAAACCGCATCTAACTTGAGGGGTTGCACAGGTGCCATGGGCTGGGTTATAAGCCTCTGGAATCCTAAGGGTAACGCTGCTAATTAAAGCCAACAGAAACTTTAGAGACTACATTGAGTGGGGTTAAGAGCATTCATATGAATGGGGATGTCATTGCAAGTGGGAAGCCTATCCCAAAGCTTTCTTTCCATAATAAGGTGTTCAGATCAAGGTGTGTGGGGAGTTCATAGGTGAATCTGAAGGGCAATTTTGAGATTGATCAAGGATATAGGTTGCATCCAAGGGTGTCTATTGATTCCTGTTATCATCAAGGAGTTTTCTTTACATCAATATATTGATTATTGTTGTTGGGGGACTATGTGGAAGCCATCAGGCCTAATGAACGCGTAGCCCGAGTCCATTTAAGACAAGGCCCAGATGAGATAAGTATAAAATAATAGTTTGGGCTCCAAGGTAATTGTCTTACTTGGGCCCTAATATGGAAATAATCCTTTAGGGGAACTTATTGGTGTAGTTGGTGTAGGGGTTTGCAGATGATGGTGTCTCCAGGGGACAAGCCCCCTTTTAGAAAATCCTCATGAAAGGGGAACATACTACATCTAGAAAATGTGTAGAATCAATAGTAGACAAATTGTTGTAACACTAATATGTGGAACAAGGAGTTTGTGGAGGCTTAAGGTGAGTCTTGATCTTATGGATGTGTAGAACTACTACTTTATGGTTAACTTTGATACCTTTGTTGACATTAAAGCAATGGTCTCCTCACTTTAACCTATGTGAAGCATATTTTGATCATTAAGTATCGGTAAGTCATTATAAGCATGATATACTACGAGGAGTATACTATGAAGGTCATTGTAGTGGTAATTGAAAGACCTAATAAAGTAAACTTTACCACACAGAGGGTTGAACAAGAGAAATATGCTAGAATTTATGTTGATGTTAATTTGGTGAAGCCTATTTCTGGTATATATATATATAGATTTACAATGACACCCATAGCCATCACACCATTTATCACACCCCAATACTTGTCAAATTTGGTAGTCATGGTTGGACCTATTGGATGTGTAATGAACTCAAGGTAATCAAGTCATTTAGTCAAAGCCAAACTAACTTCACATTATTTTGGAAAGTGATGGTTAAAATTTGGATATAAATGCCAAAAAAAAATTCAGTTACATCATAAAATAACTCCAACCTTTGACAAATTTCTTTTCTGATCTCCCACTCATCTTCACTTGTAAAAGATTTATATTAGTGCTTACATTAAAAAACAACTTTACACAACGTATGGCTCCATCAAGCATTAAAAAGGTTGAATATTCCACCTAGTTTTACAAGCAAGAACAAATTTTTTCTCATATAGAATGCTCCATCTTTTTTTCTTCTAGTAATAGAAATTTAGGGTGAGAAGATGGCACATCAATTCAAGGTAAGGAAAGCCTCTAAGCTAAAAGACCACATATAAAGAAACTTATATTTACCTCACTCCATGAATATGAGTAGGGATTTAGACCTATGATATGATATATAATGCTCATTTGATCACATTCTTTAAATTTTCCTTTCTCTTAAGGGTTACCCTCTAGAAATTAACATTGTCTTTAACCTTTTCAAATGTATAAGATATTATAGAAAAATCATCATTCACAATTAGATTCAATATAAGATTACATCAGCACATGTGAAATAATTGACTAGCCAAAATGAGTAACCTAGATGAAATCTCATGTAAAATGCATTTAATCACAATATAATTTTTGGTTAATTAATAGTTAAAGTGGAAACTTTTCTATCTAAATTCCATTCAATTGATCATTCAATCAAGGTAAATGGGGAACAAGCACATAGATGAACCTAATATATAAATAAAAATGTGAATAATGCATGCTTAATCATCTACAACAAAATAAAAAAAAAACTTGGTATATTATTAGTAGAAATTTAGTGTCATTACCTCACAATTCAGATTTAAAAGCTCCAACAAACATCAATGTAATGACTTGTAATAGCTATGTTGCCTCTATTTTCATTGATAGAAGTCCACATGTTTGTGGTGAATGTTAGGGTGTTTAAGACATGACTCGGCCACTAACCCGTCTTGGCCCGAAGCTTCCTGGGTTGATTCGGGTCCTTAAATTAACCGGTGCATATTTCGAGCCGAGTTCGGATTATGCTTTAGGTTGGCCACGACAAACCAAAGTCAAAATTTCCTTTATAGTTATATTTTTTTTATAATATTTAGTGATAAATTATAAGAGTTTATGTTTAGATTAATATATTTTGGATAACTTGATATTATTTTTATAGTTAGATAGTTTGTTTTGAAATATGTATCTCAAAATATTTCTTGAATTTTATTTTTTACTTATAAAATTTTATAACTTTACTATGTATCCTGTCAAAATTTTCATATGTTGTTTCAAAACTAGGTTGACCCGGTTTGACCCGATCATTTATCGATTATTATCAAGTAGGTTCTGGTTTAAAAAAATGACCTGGTCTAAAATCGATCTGGGTTGGGATTTGGTACAAATCGTCCTAATCCGTCCCTTGTACACCCTTAGTGAATGTAATTCGACCTCTTAATGTTGCTCTTGATATTATTACAAGAAACCATCTTAAATAGAGAATAAAGATCATTACAAAAGTTTTTGAAACCCAAATGATCAATTGTAGCTAGTAGATACTCATGGATAATAATCTTGTTAGCAAGTTCAATTTGTATTATATCTTCATTAAATAAGTTCCAACAATTACAGTTTCATCCCCTCTTTTTCTGAGTTTTGATAAATACATGCCTTATAAGGTAGTATGAAGTTTGCAAATCTTAAAGTGCTCATGCAATCTGATGTTCTTTGCTTTAGATTACCTAAGAGCCCGTGTGGCAATGGTTTTCACTTTTCATCTATTGATAACTTTTCACTTTTATCCATTGGTTGTCTCTTGAAATGATTCCAAACAACTGAAATTTGTCTCTTCTTTGAACAATTGCATTTTCATTTGGAGTTAAGCATTGAGTTTCGATTGATCTATTTTCTACATTAATGTTGCGTGATCCACTTAATTGCGATAGGAATAAAAGTTTGATTCATGAGTTCGATAGATGATTGAACTTCTTCATTGTTCAAAGAAGTAGAACTTTGATCAATAGACATTCTACAAATCAAACAAAAATGTTACAAAAATAAATATTGCAAAAGGAAGTGAGGCATGGAGCACACAAAAGCGCAATGGTGGTGGAGAGTGGTGGACTTTCGATGATGGCTGACAGTGGACTTAAGAGAATTGTGGAGGAGATGTGGAGCATGCATAGTATAGACAAATGAAGGTTTTTTGAAAGAGGAAAATTTGTGTTTAAAATTGGGTTTATGACAAAAATTTATACACACACGCATATTGAGAACCCACAAGTATGGAGAAAGTAATCCTCGCTCCAACCTCATTAGTGGGTGTTTAAAAAGAATTATATTATTTGCACTCATTATGTATAGGTTATCATGTAAATCTATACTCATTATAAATACAAATAATATTTTTTAAAGAAAAAATCCATCTCCACTACCCACAAGGGAAAAATCTTTTCTCCACATGCTCATGCCATCATGGGCATCAGCTATGGCAAGTACATGTGCCAAGCAACATAAAAAAATGTTATTTAAAGTCTTTTCATGATATCATACGATTTATAAGGGTTTTTATTATACCCTAATAATTAGAAAAGATTCTCAAATTAGTCTTTTAAATATATACGTAATATTGAATTAATTATTTGGAAGACTAACTAATATGTTACTATATAATTAGATGATTATATAAAAAAATTATACTGAAAGTGTATTAAAGTTAAATTAAAAAAAACTAATAATTAGTCACATATGAATTGGATATGTATTAAAAAAATATTTAATTATGATTGAACCACATATAGATATTGAGACTATTCTAAATTTTAGGGTCAAATATGATTCATGAAATAAGAATGGATAGTAGTTTGACAATAAGTTGAAATGCCTATATATATATATATATATATATATATATACGTATCATATAAGAGTGATTTATTATGAGGATGAAAAAGTAAATTTAGGATAACTATATATGGATAGTCAGAATTGAAAGTTGAATATTAATGGTAATAAATGCTTAGATGCTATTTTAAAAAGTCATATGATTTTATGTCTTAATCTTGATTATTCATATAAAATTTAACGATTAAGATTCCCTCATCTCACTCTCATAATAAATCACTTCTCTTATATGATATGCTTCTCCTCTCTCTCTATATATATATATATATATATATATAATTTTTTTGACCATAAAATATTTTAAAGATGGGAATGGTTATTGTCAAGTTTGTCTGGTTGCTTTTATTTAAATTTCATGTACGTTTAAGATCTTTAGACTTTCTTCCTGAAAACATGCCTGTCTAGAATTAATTTTGCGCTATTTTGGTCAATAAATAGCGGCAACGGATTAAAAGACCCAAACATTTCGGTCGCCAGATATGCAATATATATATATAAAGGACACTACATCTCTACTGTCTACATCTCAAAAGAACAAAAATATCTAGGGAAATAAGATTATTAATTAATTGTTCAAAGTGAGAACATTTCTTTTCCTTTGAAGTTTTATCATACGTCACAAGGACCAGGAAAGAGCCTCTCATCTTGAGCAGGGCCTTTGCTAAAGGTGATGTACGCAATTTTAAAATTTAATAATTATTTTACATTCAAAGTTATTTTCTTATGGAGTACTATTGTCTATTTGTCTAAGATATTTTTGCGGTGTCTTTTTCAAACACAGTTTATAAATATAAATATATATACTAGCTAAAGTATTATTTGGTTAATATGTTTAACATTATCATGAAAAATAGAAGAACAACTAATGAATTTATTTGGTAGAAAATATGCAAAATAAATTGGAAATCGTAGAGACGGGGACGCTCACGTTCCCCTACTTAGGAATGACAATTTATTTATTTATTATCTTTTGGGATATGTAGGAATGGAGAGGTCACATCCCTTGTCCCACGACTTCTTATATATATAGTTAATAATCAACTAAAAATTCTTTAATATTTACATATATAATCGAAGATGATGACTACTATTCCTTAAATTATTATAATTTTTAAATTTATAATTTTTTATTTGTTTGAAAATATACACTTATACTATTACATGTTTAATTTGAGTCCCCTCCAGCTGTTAACTTTCACGACTTGTCCCACTTAAATAAAAAAAAAGAAAAAGAAAAAGAAAATCTTTCTCGCTTTGTCGGTGTAAAAGATACGCTCTTCATTTGGTACAAAAGCTTCGTGGAGCGAAGTTCGTGTTCCTATTGATTTCATGTTATGTGAATGTTAATGCTACCAAATATTGACATGATAGCTTATTATGAGAATTTATTGGTGGGGTTGAGAGGATAATAATTCTGCAAAAGATTGGATTATACTCAGAACACTTTTGCGCATGCCAAAGGAGACAAGAGGTTTTGCTTTATGTAGCCAAGCATTTGTTATATTTAAAGCCATGTCAGCTACTTGATTCATGGCTAAAGCACTTCTAACAATTAGACTATGTTAATAATTTGCTTTTGTTTTATTTTCTTTTAATATTATATGTATCCTCATTACTGCAGTGTAAAAGTATAAATATTATACAATTTTTCTATAAGAGCTTTTTTTTTTAAATAAATATTATACTCTAAAAATACTTGTTAGGATCCATTTGGTACATCAATATGATAAACTTGCTAAAACAAGATATGATAGTATAAAACTGATAGTATAAGATTAGTTAAAATTTTAATACTATATATTATTTGGTATGATATTGTATGATATATTATTATCATCTTACTATTAAAAATAATTCTAATATTAAGTATATAATTAAAAATAAAAATATAATAAAATAATAGTTTTATTAATTATTTATTTATAAATTTTAAAAATACTACTTTTTAATATTTATTATTTTTAGTTATGTTTATTATAAATATTTTATTAATTTTTTTATTTAAATTATAATTTATATTAAATGTAATTTATTATTTACTTAAATTTTTAGTAATTATTATTACTGTAATAAGATATATAATTTTTAAAAATATATAATACTCAATTTTATATATACTTTAATATTTTTTACTTGTATTTTTATCATGTGCTATATAAAAATTTATAGTAAATAATTATTTTTATTTTTATTATTTTTATTTATTTAAGAAACATTTTTTTAATAAAATATAAGAAATAAAAAGCAACTTTATACATTATAAACTAATTAGGCTTAGTTCAACCTTTCTAGGCTGACTTGAGTTATATAATATTTTGATATATAAGAGAATTATGATGAATAAATTTATACAATATGTTATTTGTATCAAATGACAAATTAGAACGTAATATATAGCATACGTTTATTCTATTATATCTAATATGACACACCAAACATAAAATTAAAAATAAAATTTTTTTATGTTTGTAATACATCCAATGTATTGAAAATTTAAAAGAATTTATCTTTTCAATTAAAACTCTTTTTTAATTGATTTCTTAACAATTGTCCCTAAGATCACACTCGTAAATGAAACCTTGTTTTTGAGATTTGAATTCTGGTCTATGTACCCTTTAATAGGTAATAGTGGCTTATTAGCTCAGCTAACAGGTTCTTTTGCTCCCTTGTTGAATGTAATGGTAACTAAGGTGACAATCCCATGAGACCCTTCTTGTCAATTACTTGAATGCTCTCAAACCTAGGCACCAAAGCAAGGTGGAAATCATGGTTTAAATGCATTCCTCAAACGAATAAAGCAACATTCTAATTGCATTTAGTTTCAAAAAACAATTTTTATATTTTATTTTTGACATAGGAAAGTATAAAAGCACCATCCATAGAGTTACAGCAGCCTAATATACCTTCGACAACTTACCTTACAACGACTTAATCATAATAATGAATATATATATTTGGTCGTTGGCTGCAGATTTTGTATTTTCTTGGTGAATAGTGGCTGCAGGATCACAACTGTTACAAATAAACCAAGTAGGGTAACATGGACTCAGAAAAAGACCCAATAACGCTTGTTATTCAAGCCCAAACGGAGCCCAATGGATCCCAATCCTATGTAGTGTTAACTAGCCCATATTCTTTAGACGAAAACAAATGTAGCCCAAATACAAAAGACGAGGCAGGACCCGACAAAAACCAGGTAATCCTGACCAAAATAAAGACCAGGTAATCTAAAAATTAGTAAAATCCCCTTAGGACAGGAAGTATAAAATCAAATAATGCAACACATTATAACCTGAATAGCCTTAGCAAAAGCAAAAAAAAGGGTTAATTTTAGTACCTACTTTATATTTGTGAGTTATTACTCAACTTTTAAAATGAATTAGTTTAGTCTTCGATATTATAAAATGTGAATTATGTTATTTCTTTAATCCACTTTATTTGATATTTCATTAATTAAATAATAATATATAACTTTAAATGATACATTGACATACCATATGTCATTTAAAGTATAATGAAATTTAAAATGACTCATTTTGGTATCTAAAATTACATAAAAAGAATAATTTAAATTTTCATTTCAAGTCATAAAATGACTCATTTTGTGTAATTTTAAATACCAAAATGAGTTATTTTAAACTCTATCTACTTCATATAACACATGGTATACTAAGATATCACTTAACGTTACATATTATTATTTAATTGATAAAATACTAAATAAAAGTGGAATGAATGATTAATTTGACTCATATTTTATAATATTAGAGACTAATTGAAATCATTTTAAAAATTATAGATTAAAATAATTTATGAAAAGAAAATGAGGGATTAAAATAAATATTAATTAAAAATAAAATTATGATTCATAATATACTGGTATAGACTACCGATATTCCCATCTTGCTGCAGGGAAAGGTCTGCTTTCTTGTCACGCAAAATGGTCACAATGGTCAAAATCGCTTGTTGATTGCTGAAGCATGCACTATTATTATAAAGTGAAGTGTATTTAATTTTGGGCTAGGCCTAACATATATCTCGATCCATAAAGCCCGCACTATAACTTGACAATTCTTTTTCATAAAATTAACCGGCAGAACATTTTCAGGGACCTATATATGATGCAACAAAATCAATTATGCCTGTGCATATGTAAATTTTCAAAACAATGTTAACTTTTTTTTTTTTGAGTGAAAAGGCAATTTACTTTTCACTCAATCAATTATTTGGTTGAATTCAGTCACTCCTGTCAGGAATCTGGTAATTAGTAGTGTTTTCAAGTACAGATACTTCTTTCTACCAGAAGAAATTTTTTTGCATATAGAATCATCAACTCAGCATCCTGTGGCATTATTTTGTTTTTCTTTTTGGTAAAGAAGTGTTTCTTTTTCCATAGTGTTTTAGCCTCATGTTTCTCTATCTGAGTGGTGAGCAAGATTCCTCTCTTTCGGTGGTAAGTCTCATTCACAATTTTAGGACCAAATGAATACAAAATTATTATTATCATTATTTCTCATAGTTCTTGTGGAAGTGGACAACTTTTGATGCAAGGTCAGCTTAGGAATAGACGAATCTCCCTGTCACATTCGCCAAAGATATATAGAAGATATGTAGAAATCATTGTTTTGTGATGGCATGATTTGGTGATTCTAACTCTTTTTGTGTGCGTGTGTTTGGCTAATGCTTACTTTTATCTATAAATTTGGGTATTTTGTCATAAATTATAACTGTCAGCGACTCTAAAATTTAAAAGTTATTTTTTTTTAAGTGTATAAAATTGCAGAATATAAGTTAAGTTAATTAGACATGAAATACAAAAAAATTAATTAATTAATTAATCCTTCAAAATTTAAATTTTGATTTATAAATATAGTCTCCCATTATGACAATATTGTTTTGAGTTTGAAGAACAAAAAATTGATTTAATGAAGTAGGTCTAACGGACTAATTTCATTAAACTGGATTTCATGAAGTAATTTGACTTACATTGTATAATTTTAAAGACTCAAAAGTTATTTTCTTAATTTTGGAAATCTAAGTGAATCATGCGTAGAATTTCAAGGATTAAAGTAAATAAAGATTCATGCTATTTTGCCTACTTTCATTAGTCTTATTACATGCATGTATGTGCATGAGGAAGACCACAATGTTGAAATGAAAAAAGCATCAATTGTGTAACATCAACGTATAACTTTCTAAAGTGCAATATTTGGGACCATGAAGGATCCCGCATAACTTTCCAAGATGAGAATGATGAAATCAGGATAACAAGTGAGGTAATGAAAGCAGCCAGAAACAGAATATTATGAGGGTTGTCAGTATGGATTTGTACTTTTGCTTTTTCTCGTCACTAATTATGATTATGCGCTTTGCTCATCGAAGAGTATCCTAAAATTTAGATGAATTAAAACCAATATTAATTAAAAATGTTAAATAGTTTTTAATATGAACAGCATTGTATGCAAAATGCTATATCATGCCATTACAGTCCATTACAGTGGAGTAGGGAATAAACAAATTTAATTCAGTTATGCTTTCTTGACCTAATTTCATTTTCCAACTTTATATGAAAGTACTTTAGCAATAGAAACCAGCCAATTCGTCGATATGCATATGAGTAATCTTATTGTACAACGTCCAAAGCATTGCGTAAATGTTAAAGGATTTTGAAATAATAAATAAAATAGGAGTCATCACCAATTTTAATTCTAGAAAAATTGGAAAACCTTTTTGATTTGTAACTGGTCTTTTAAAAGATTCTGGTTGGAGACCTGATTATGATTAGGAAGGTGGAAACCTAATCCACTGCACCCTAATACATCGTATAAATACGGTTACCTAGAGCTCATTATGCAAATTTGTTTATAATTTCAATAATATTTTATTTTCCCTTAAATGATCACAATTATGTACAAACATAAAATAAAATTAAATTAAATTAAATTAAAACAAGGAATAAAAATTAAATGAGAACACAATTTAATGAAAAATTAATTTTGGCTTGATAGTTGTTTGCTACGGACATATCCTGGTGCAATGAGGAACTCAAAACCACGTCGTTCTGTAGAAAATGAGTCTGTGTTGATGGATTTTAATTATAAAGGAATAAAATGTGTTGATTGATTTTAATTTTTGGAAATGGATTTTGATTATTAAATGGAAGGAAAAACATTTTTTTTATAAACTCTAATTTCAACAAAACTTCCAAAATTAATTCATAAATACAAAGACACAATTAGTTTAAACAAATTACATAAGCATACCAATAATTAAAAATAGAATTAATTCATGAACACAATCGCACAACACATAAACATATAAAATAATTAAACTAGAAAATTAATTCATGAACATAATTACATGATTAATTTAAACAAAACACGTAAATAAATAGAATAATTAAACAAAAAATTCTTAGTTAATTTTTTATATTTTATATTTTTTAACCTTTTTAATTAAAAAAAATAAATTCACTCAAAATTAAAGAAATAATTAAATCACTCTTGTTTTTAATAAATAAGATTCACTCAAAATCTTATAAAAATAAATAAATAACACTAACCTAGATAAATGAATAAAATAAAATAAAATAAATTTCCTAAAACCTATCTCACATACCCACGTAGCTCTCTCGCACACACGCACACATACTTGTACACTCTCTCTCACACTAACACGCTTACATATATGCTGACACATACTCATACAAAAGCTCTCTTTTCCTCCTACACATACACACTCATAACATCAGGGAAAAAGAGAGATAGAAAGCAAAAGAAAGATCAAGAAGGGAAAGAGAATGAGGGACCAGAGAGAAGGTTGAAAGACTGAGAGCGAGATCTGAGAGAGAGAGAACGAGACGAAGAGGAAGAAGGGGTTTGCCGGGGGGAAGGAGCGATGACTCATGACCACCGTAATGGTCGGTTCCGCCGGGCACAGCGCCGCGGAATAGTCGGCCTCCGGGTCTGGTCGTGCAGCCCGGATCTCTCGCAAGGCGCCGCGGAAGTAAAGGAGGCCGCGAGTTCAGCTCGGAGTTTGGATGAAGGAGGAGGTTGGTGCGGCTGTGTGCGAGAGGTGGCGGGCTCGCTAGGTGAGGCGTGATGGCAAAGTCGGGATTAGGCGGTGAAGGTGGCTGAGGGAAGGTGGCGGCAAGATCGCGGTGGCATGGGCTCAGGCGGTGATGGCTGGTCCAAATGGGAGGGGAGATCGCGAAGAGCTCACCGCGCAATGGCGTTCTGGCTCGATGCGGGTCTCGCGAGGAAAGGCGGAGATCGGGTGGTGACGTGCGGCGCGGCTCGGTCGTGGGTGCATGTGGCGGCAAGATCGCGAAGATCAATGGGGCACGGCGAGGTGGTGGATCTACGAGCATAGGGGAGGAGCTTCCTAGGCGGACGGAAGGGACGGATCAGGTATGGAGGCTGGGTTCCTTGTGGTCAAGATGAAGAAGCTGGTCGGCTGGTCGAGATGTAGGGGCGGTGGGACATCGAGGCGCCTTGGGTGGCCGAGCTGGCTTCGGGCGGCACGAGGGAGGTTGGAGGCGCAGTGCCGACGTGGGTCGCGAGAAGGGACGAGTGGTGGTCGATATTTGTGCGGTTGGAAGTCGGCGGTGAAGGGTAGAAATGTTTGCCGGGAAGAAAGGGACCATGTAGCTCGCGAGTCGTGAGAGAGTAGGCGTGGCGGCTTCGGCATGGTGGCTGGGGATGGCCAAGGGGTCCAGGTGCGGTGCAGTTTCACGGTGCGCGTGCAAACTACCATCTCTTCATTTTCCTTTCACATTCTTGATCTGAATAGGAGATGTTTGGGATTGAATTCTAACTTAGAATGATAGTTATTTTTTTTCTTTTTTAGAATTTTTATTCCTGATCTGATTTGACTGGGTTACAAGTTGTGTTGTTGCGATGGTTTGAGGTTGTGATGATGATGGTTGATGAGGTGCTAGTGCAGTGATTTCATGGCGGTGATGATGGTGGTTTAGTGGATGAACTACGCTCACAACTACAAAGGGACAATCAAAAAATAAAAATTTCAGCCTAAATACTAGGATGCTTAAATCTTAAAAACAAATTTGTTGTACCTTTTGCTGATCTGAAAATTATTATTTTGTTTTTGGTATTGTTCCCCATTTCAGTTAATGATGTATGTATTTATGATGTTGTAATCAAACAAACTTCATGATGACCCCATTTTGGCTGGTTGAGAGCCAACTCTTCACCAAAAGAAATTTATCCTCTAGGCAAAGGATGAAGAAGAAATGATGATGATGTTCCACTCAGCTTTCCTTTTTCCTTTTTCTTTGTTTTGTTATGTCACGTTTCTTTTTCCTTTTGTTTCGCATCACGAATTGACCCTTGAAAGCTCAGAACCAACACGCCTTTTTCATTATTTTCAATTTTTTATTATTATTATTATTATTTTTTGTTAGAGTTGAAATGGATCAGGCAGAAACAAAAAAACGGGAAAATAACTTGGGCTGACAACTGAAATAGGTTAAGAAGATTGGGTTGAAAAGAAATTAAAATGGGCTACTTCTTGGACTTGATTTTTTTATGCAACACACAACCAACATGAACACAAATAAAATCAAATAAATATTGGATAAAATATGGTGTTCACATTCATAACAAAGGCGTCTTTAATAATAATAATTAAAAAGAACAACAACAAAGCGTCTAATAAAAATGGATGGATGTATTAATACATGCGGTTAATTGTTGTAACTACTAATTAAACCCCACCACCCCCAACAAAAAAAAAAAGAGAGATATACTTCTTTTTTAATTTTTTTATTTCTTTCTTATAAAAATTGTTAAGGCTTGAATATGTTTTTAGTAGAAGATGGATCTAGAGGACTAGCAAGTGCCCTTCCCTTTCAATTTTTTTTTAAATTGTATATATAATTAAAAATATATAATAAAAAATAAATATACTTTAGTGTGTATATATATATATATAAAGAGATTGTTAAAATTTTATTTTTATTTTTCAGATATATAACATCCCAATTTTTTCCCTCATGCTAAGTACTCATTTTAAATAAGTGGTTAGAAGTATTTAGACGAAAATGACATTTTTTCTGAAAAAAGGGCAAAATGATTTAAGTCCTATTTGGTTTGAGTTTTGTAATACCCTAACACATGTCATAGAAAAGTTCATACGGCCTCAGGGTTCCCCAGACCCACCGTTGGTTCTGAACTTCACTAATCTTGGATCCTACACCTCCTTGGAGGGCTATATATTAGAGTCACATTCTTAGGATCAAAAGCCCCGTAATTGTTCCAAGAGGAAAAACAAGTTGAAGAGTGATTTTTAATAAATTTTATGAAACATTTAAATGTTTCGTTTTTAGCCTAAAGTTTAGAAAATCTTGAAAATTTCCAAATTTGAACTAAAACCCAAAATTTGGATTTTGATTTGTTAGAATTTTGATTTTTTTGATATTTTATTTGAATCCAAATAGGGAGTATTTCCTTATTTACATTTATATTTTAAAGTTAATGGAGAATAAAATAAATGAGGATATTAAATAAGTGAGTGTTGAGTAACCCAAATGCCTAAATGACAAGAAAAGATGCTAAGGTTGGGGTTACTGTCATCGCTATAGCCGAGGACCACTAGACCGCTATAGTGGTCACAAGAGGTGAGTTTTCATGTTTTGGGGTTCTCTGCACTTGCAGCGGCATAGGAAGGTAGTTTCACGTGTTTCAAGCTCTAAGGACCACTATACGGTCCTTTGGAGCGTGACAATGCAAAAATGACGCCATTTCATTTTTGACCCCTCTTTTTAAACCACATTTTGCTTCCCCCTTCCCCGAATGAAGCCCTTCCCCTTTCTCTCCTTTTTCTCTTTTCTTCTTCAAATCCAAGATCAATCTTCATCCTCCAAGATCAAAGGTAAGGATTTATGTTGATTTTTGTCATCTCTTCCTAGTACTTCACATTCTATGGTTTAGGCTTTATTATTTGTCCATTGTTGTTAAGTGGAGGTGCTCCCAATGTTGTTAGAGTTGTGTTAAAGTAATCTAGAAATACCCATAGAGTATTCATGAGTTTAATGGTTGAAATGACAGATATTGGTGTCATCCCTCTTCCCCAAAGTCTACCGGAGTTGTTCCCTCACGTTCCACTTCCAGGTGAGTGGGTTCAATCTGTTGCTTTTATTTTGGTCACTAGAGTTATTTTCCTCATATTATGGCATAATGTATAATGTTAGAGCTTATTTTAAAAATATTTTAGATAAATGTTAATTATGTCAAGTTTACGAAATCATGGGTTTCATTATCATGAAATGTATTATTTGAGACTATTTTAGAAAGGATTAGAGGTTAGTGATGATTTTGTTAAGTTAATAAAATTATGGTTTTCAAAGAGCATGAAACCATATTTTCAGAATTCATGGGACCATTGTTGCTAAAGTGATTTTTAAGAGTATGATAATTATATGATAGAGTTTACATAGAGAAGAGCGTGGTATAAAGTTTTAGAGAAAATGAATATATATAGAGCAAGGTATAATTTAGCTTTTGAATAAATATGTTATATGATTTTTTTTAGTAGTTTGATTATAAACCCTAGTGTTTTTTTTTTTGAGTTATAATTTTAGATTTATCAAGTATATGAAAAGTTATGTTAGTTTAAGATATGGATTTAAAACTTTAGTTTTATGGTACTAAGAGGTAGAGAATTCAGGATGATTTATAACATTGTCAAATACATATTCTTGGAGGCTTGAAATCGGAATGCCTACAAGCGGCCGGTGATCCATGGGCACAATTTTCACATCTATAGTTATACTAAAGTCAAATTGTTGAACTGTTTGAGTCCAGAACTCTCAAGAATACTAATAATTAGGGACTCGCGTTCACGAGGGACGAGCACCCACCTTTCGCATCATTGTTTTTATTTATTTTTAGTTAAGTTATGTATAATGAAAATATTAGACAACCATGGAGGCAACAGGATTAAACACCATGGAGGCAATCTTATTTAACAGCCATGGAAGCAAAATCCAATAGCCATGGAGGCAACCTATAAACAGCCATGGAGGCAATATTATGAAACACCATGATGACAATTTCAAAAAACGGACCTAGTTAGCTTGTCATCTTGTCCATGGGACCAGAGGAACAAGAAAATTTAAGTGACATTATTATTATTATTTCATTATTATTATCCTTATGTATGTTTATCAAGTTCAGAGTATTATTGACTACGACTTAGAGGAGCTTAGAGCTTTGTTTTATATGTTATATATGGGATTGTTAGCAAGAGTTTTAGAATTTAATTTATTATTGTCATTAGTATTGTTATGACTTTTATGCATCTTGGTTGTTATCCCATGAAAGGGGTTACGGGTGAGAATTCACTCACTGAGTTTTAGATGAAACTCACCTCCTTTCTCCCATTATAGGCATAGTAGCAATTGTGGGTTTTGCCCTCTCTCCGAGAAGGTATTAGTTGGTAAGCTTCACTTTGAAGTGAAGTGCCTTTTGTTGTTCTTAGAGTGCTCCATGTCATTGCGTAGTGTTTAGACTATAGGAATAGTTCTTACATTTAGCATACCACGATAGTATATTCTAATTTGTAATTAATGATTTAGCATCCATGGTTTATTTTGTAAATAAGCAACTCAAGGATGATTTATTTTACAACTATAATTTCAGATTTTATTTATGGAAAAGAGTTATTCAGATTTATTATGGATTTAATATGAGATTTAAAATTTATCTTATGAATAAAATATGTATAGAGTAACGACAGCGATCAAGGAGAACTTACGTGAGAATAGTAATCCACATGTACCTTACGATCCAAGTCGGGTCGTGACAAGTCCCTCTTTCAACTTTCATTTCAGTTTTTAGTTTTTTAGATTGTGTAAAGGAAATGTTAAAAAGTGGAAATGAAAATTGAAAACTAAAATTTATAGTTTTCAGGATTTTATTTCATTAACAAATCTGAAATTGAAAATGAAAATTGAAAATTAGAAAATCAAACCAAACATGCCGTAATTTTGTCGTGAAGGATAAAAATACATCAAGATAAAGTTATATAAAATATTTTTTGAGAAAAAATATTTAACAAAATTAATTGAATAATTTTATAAATTTATTTAGTCGGTTTTGTGTCAAACGAACGATTTTCACAAAACGGGTTGAAAAGGGTATTTTTGTCTTTTCACTTCAACAGATTAGGCCAGCCCCATATGATCAAAAATTAAAACATAGACCAGATGAGGCTACTGAATGGCCAGTCAAGCTTGGGAAAAGAAGGGAAAACATGGCTTTTTCAAGACTTGGGAAGTGAAGTTGTATGTTTTCAATATGGGAGCAAATACCAAGCCTTGAACATCCTCTTTTTAAGAAATTTTTTCTCTCCTTCTCACCCCTATGTAGCACTCCCCCTCCCCTCTACACACACTCTCAATTGTTTCCATTTCACTCAAAATACACTCTTAAAGAAGGCTTACAAGTGGTGATCCAAGAGGATTTCAGGAGTTGCAAAAAGCACCTCTGTCAACCCAACACCCTCAACTCATTCACCTTTTTTTGGTCTTCAATTAAGGTAGGGAATTTATACTTGTTGCTTCTAGTTGTTGTTTATCATGAATTTGTTCTAGTATTTCCATGGCTACGAATGACTCATTGGTCCTAAAATCATGTTAAGAATACCCTAGCCCTTCCATGGCTATGGATGTCTTTTCTAGTAAATCCAATGAGTGAATAAACCCTCCCTTCTCCAAAGGTGTGACTGAATAAGAGTACCTAAGTGATCTATGAGATCTCTTAAAATGGGTTCATGCCACTTTCAAGTGATCGAGGAGGTGTTTGTTCAAAGGAGACACCCAAAGGTGTTCTAAATTACGTTTTTATGAAAACTTGATTTCAAAGCATTTCTATTTAATAAAATATAGATGTTGTATATCATTGCTGTAAATGATATTTCTTTTGTGTTCTTGAGGTTTCTAAAAGAGAAAAACATGCAAGAGATTTAATTTGAACAAAATCTTAAAGCTTATATATAAATCTCTAATTTTCGAAGAATTAGTTAATCTGACAGCCCTTCAATAAAAATTCATTTCTCAGTCTCTAAATCTCTGATTAAGCCCATTCCAATTTTGTATGAAAGTTAAGACATATATCCATCTCTCTATCTTTTTGGGTAATGTTAGGTTTCCTATAAAATTCATGAAAAATATTAGAAGATGCCTCATCTTCTGCTATTTGGAATCTAGGTAGCATGTAATGAAAATTCTAAAATTTGAGTTATACCTCTTGGATTTGAGTGAAACCATTTTGAATGAAAACTAAAACTTGGGCTAATATTAATTCTAGAAATTTTCAAAGCCAAACACTTTCTAGTTTTGTTTCAGGAATTTTCGGAATTTGCTGCATCTCTGTTGGGCACACAACCAAACAGCCTTTGTTTAGGATTTTTTTAGGAAATTGTGTAGTTATCATATTTGACTCAATTTTAGTTTGTTGGAAAGCTTGATAAACCAGAATCACCCTCATAAAATTTCAGCTTAAATTTCCAAGTGTAGGATTACAGTGGAATTTCTTATAATAGTTGTCAAATTTGTTAGGAATGAAAAAGTTAGAAGATGCTTATTTTTTAAAAAAAAATATGCTAAAATATTTTTTAAAAATTCCTAATCTTTAGGGATTAAAAGAAAAGAACTGATAGAGATTGCAAGCAACTCAAAGAACACTAAAGGTGTTGAGGAATCATTGAATTCTTCCAAGTTACAACATGGACTAACTGATATATGGAGGAGGAAGACGTCATCGGTAGGACAAAAAGTAGATGAGGAAGAACATAGATCATCTTTTACCTCTGAACCCTTAGGCTCTCATATGCAAGAATTGTCTTCTTTGTCTGAGTCTTCAGATTTTGAGTAAGACTCTCTAGAACATGAAAATTCAGACTTAATCCCCGCTTCCCTTAAGGAAACTCCTCCTCCAACCTCTTCTGGACTTGATTTGTCTCGGCTCAAGATGGTGACCCCTCATCTAGACAACCAATGCCAGGAACACAGTCAAGCTACACAAAAGTTCAATTACTACCACGTGAACAACGCCTCATCAATAACCGACGGATTAGATGGAAACTTTTTCATGAAGACATGAAGCACTTCTATTAAGAGATTCTACAAGAGCTAAGACGTTGAGGCTGATGGTGATGCTTTTGTTTTCCAGCACACGTCCTTTTGATGATGTCAAAAAGGGAAGAAGAAAAGAGATGGAGAAAATCAAGTGCTATGGAATTCAGGGGAGCCAGAGAATTTTTTAAGTATGTGTATTCTTTTGTTGTTTAGTTTTTTTGTGTTTTAACTCTTTATCTTGGCTTATAAAATTCTTTTTATATCATGCCTATGCTCTGAATACATATATCTGTTTTAAATGCGCTTCCTTGAAACTCTGATACATATCAATACCTGCTGATGCTTAGCTAATCATATATCTTGCTGATAAATGTTTGCTTATTATCTCCTATGCGTGTGGTCTTATCCGCCCATTCCTAGCATGCTAAGATATTTTGCTCTTTTATACATGTGTGATTAGCAATAAGAAGTATCTTTTAAGAGCATAAAATCGTTCTCTTGTTGCTCTAATTGTCACGACCGACTTGGGCATGTAACCGAAATGTGAGAAATCACATTCTCACTTAAGCCTCGTGACCTTATCATTTCTATATGCACAAAAAAGGACCCATAATATAGTTTTATTATTTTCTATATATCAATCACTTGTTCTTGATCTCTTAATTATAAAAATAAATTCTCATAGTCCATTGGAAAGTATAATGGTATATTATCATGAATATGCAGAAAGTCCTTTATATACAAAGTGTCTACCAAAAGTAAAAGACTTAGAATCCAAAATAACATTCTAATATACATGACTATGCAAAAGACAACATGCTCTAAAATTCCAGAATCTGCCATCACACCGGAGCACGTCTAGGAAATATCAGACACCTCACCTAATGGGCTCCAACTGAAATCTAATGCCTGGGAGGAAGATGGCATGGAAGTATTGAGGAGCCGCTATATCTGGAAATAGAGAAAAGAAAAGGAGGGTGAGTTTTGCTATCAAAACCCAGCCAGTGCTCTCACCTAACCCCCTCCATAGGACATCAAAGGGTATGCGAAATTACAATAATATAAATAATGTCTAACCAGTCTCATATGGTCATAGGAATATAAGCATATGCAAAAGTACCAAAAAAGCTTTATCTTATAAAATAATCCAACAGGACCTCAATAATATCTACTCTGGTTATGCACAATATAACAAAATCTCTAGTCACATCTGGGCATTACGTATCGCCGTCCCTAATGTGATAATAATGGGTACCTAACTAGGTCCTTCTCTCTTAATTCTTGCAGGTCCGATGTACATGTGTCAACAAATAAGTTTTGTACGGCCTCAGGTCCCCAAGACCCACCACCTGTCTTAGGTCTTAACTTTGCTAAGTCTGGACCCTACATCTCCTTGGAGGGGTTTATGATAGAGTCATATTCTTAGGATCAAAAGTCCGTAATTGTTCCTAAAGAGAAAATGAGTTGAAGGGTGATTTTTAATGAATTTTATGAAACCTTTAAACGTTTCCTTTTGAGCCCTCAAGTTTAGAAAATTTTGAAAACTTCTGATTTGAACTAAAACCCAAAATTTGGATTTTAAATGGTTGAGATTTTGATTTTTTTGACATTTTATTTGAATCCAAATGGGTATTTTCTTATTTATATTTATATTTTAAAGTAAATAAGAAGTAAAATAAATGATTAGAGGGCGTTGCACGCAAGTTTTGCCTCACCGCCATAGCGGTCACCAAAGGGCATTTTGTGTGTTACAGTGGTTAGGACTGCCAGAGCGGTTATAAGTGCACTGACGGGGGTGTGCACGCGCGACTGCCATAGCGGTGGGACAACTATAGCGATCTCCCTCAAGCGTGAACAGTGTCAAAAACGATGTCGTTTCATTTTTGGCCCCCTTTAAAAACCCCAATCAGGCTTTCCCTTCTTTAAGCAGAACCACGATTTTCCCCTCCTCCTCCATCAATTTTCTTCCTTTTTCTCTCAATCTCACCCAAATCTATCACCCCCAATCATCAAGGTAGGTCTATGTTGTTAGATTTTGTCTCCATTATCTCTATTCCTTCATAATCTTAGATTGGGTTTGGTTTTTCTCTTATTATTGTCAAGTGGGGTTGCTCCTCCAATGTTGTTAGAGTTATATTAGAGTTATCTAGAGTATTAAAGTTTAATCTAGAGTTATGGTTGCTCTATGGGTTGTTGGTGTCATTCCAGCTCTCCACATCAAGCGAATGAGTAGGTTTGACCCCATAGCCTTAGTTTCATCATTATAAATACGTTTCTTGCATGATTATTGTTGAATATGAAATTAGAGATGGAAATATGATTACATATATGTTTTTGCAAAGATGACAAATTAGACAAAGAGCATGATTTTGACAATAGCATGAAAAACATATTTTAGAAAATCATGGGACCATGATTGATGGATTGCATGTTATGGAAATATTTTATGTGTACCTCTAATAGAATTATTGTAAGAATATATGATTTAACAAGTTTCCATTTTATTGAACATATTTCAAGAGTTTATGATATCTTCATGCTTCAAGAATTGAGATTTCAAATTATGATTATAGAGTATTAGTTAAGATATTTTGACAAGAAAGTCGAACATAGATGTTATTGTAATATTAGAGATTTTATGATTTTGAACCTTTTTGTTTTAAAGTATGATATTAGAGTTATTGAGTATGAAAAGATGTTGGCTTAGAAAGAGAATTTAGAAATTCAGCTTTTACCATACTCAGAAATATGGAATTAGGATTATTCTAGCAACTGCCAGGTACATATTCTGTGGGTTAAATCAGAATGCTTACAAGTGGTTGATCTCGTGGGCATGATTTCATAGTCACAGTGATACTAAGTCAGATTGTTAGAGTTATATGAGTCCAGAGCTTTCAGAGTTTCAAAAGTTTTAGATTTAAATGATTTTATGTATATTAGAGATCTTATAATTTCAAGAATAGAATAACTATATAATAGAGTTTTAAACCCAGAAAAGAGCCTAAGGAGAGTTTTGGATAAATGATTAATTTATTATCTAGAGACTATACGGAGCTAAAGAAAAACAAACAGTGAGTTAACGGCTTGGAAAAATTATCATTAACCTTGGTACCAGTTGTCCTGAGAGGACAATCTCTTAGAGTAGGGAATGGAACCTAGTCAGGTGTCCAATTTGGATCCTAGATGGATCTGAGATTAGAGAAATTGTTATGTTATGATTGACATGCATAACCAGGAGATCCCGTTTTTTTGCGAGAGTACCGTTATCTATGTTTTCAGAGAATAGTTATGTTTTCAGAGGATATTTATGTTTTAAGATAATATTTGATTTAAGAGTCATTATGTGTATGAAAAATGATTTTCCCATTGGAGTAAAAATCTAGAGATACTTTTCTATAAACTTATAAATTTAGAGATATCTTTTCTATATAATTATGCATACGAATATCAAATGATTTATGACTACTACATGTATATTGCGCTATATATATATATATATATATATATATATATATATATATATATATATATATATATATATATATTATCCTTAGTTGTCCCATATGGGTAAGAACTCACTCACTCAGTTCGTCAACTCACCCTCTCATTCCTCCTCATAGTTGTAGGTATATTTGCACACCTTTTGCCAGATGCAATTGTTCTCCGTGGTGAGTCTTACTTTAGAGTAAGGCTTAGTCTAGAGTCTTATTGAGTAAAGTGCTCCAGATGTGCGGTAGGATCCAAGCTATGCATATATTTTCAGATTATGTATTTAATTTCAGTATTTGAACAATCATGTATATGTTTTCACTTACAAGTATGAAATTGAAATTGTAGAGTTTGATTAAAAATACATGTAAGCTAGAGATAAAATTATGATTCTTCATAAGTTAAATTGATTTTCAAAGTATAATTAATCTGTTACCAGAGCTTCATATATCAAGTATTTCAGATATATAATTTCAAATATAAAGTTTAAATAGAGATTTAGATGAAACTATGTTTTCAAATAAAAAATATGTTACTTTATGCATATAGAGAGAAACTTAGAGGTCCCAGGCTTACGTAGGGATGAGATTCCTCACATGCCGGTCACGTTCCCTGTCGGGTCGTGACAACTCCTGCCCTGGGCTACTTGGTACCAAGGTTAGCGGATGACCGCCACTAACACACAGCCTATTTCTATAGCTACTATTTAGTTAATCAGAGAACACAATATCATCTTTAAACTTTAAAAACAAAGGCATCTATCCTAGGGTTTAAATTCTAGTTCAAGTAGAATTCATAACTCTAGAGATCATACAATCATAAACAACCCATGTTCTCATGATTCAGCTTTCTCAAAAACACCTTTTATCAACAATAGTCCCATGGGTTTATCAAAACATGTGTATGCTCTTAGATTAACAGTTCAAACCATAGTAACCAGTATCAATCTCAGATCTTTATGCAGGAGTTTCTAAAATCATAGTATAAGTTATAATTTCATGAAAATAGTTATAATGCTCAACATAGAAGTCATAGATGTGAACCCACCCACCTGAAGTGATAGAAGACACACAGGATAGCACCACCATGAGTTCTAGGAAGCAGGATTGGCACCGTATCTATCATTAAAGCAATAAACTTCTAGATTAACCTCTAAATACTCAAATCTAACTTCAATCCTACTAAAAGAACACTATAACACCTCTATGATAAACACCCTCTTAAATCCCTAAGAACAAGAAGAAATTGAGGGAAAATAGGGTAAAATTAGAATAACAACATACCTTAAACCCTTAGGAGTGAAGATTGAAGTTAGAATTAAAAGAAATGGAAGAAAATGGAGTTTTGATGATGAAAATGGGTTGGGAGCGAGGTTTCTGCGCGGGGTGAAGGGGTCGTGTCTTTTTTTTTTTTATGTCTGCATGTTGGACCTCGAAATAGGGGTATTTATGTTTCCTGTTGAGCACTAAGGCTCATTAGAGAGCATAAAATCGTCCCCTGCACCACCTTACTATTCCCTGTTGCAGCCTCTAGAATATTTATATTTCTTAATTTTAAGTTAAATCACACTTTAAAACATAAATGTAAATAAAGAAATACCCCCTATTTGGATTCAAATAAAATATCAAAAAAATCAAAATCCCAACAAATCAAAATTTAATTTTTAGGTTTTAGTTCAAATTCGGGAATTTTAAAGATTTTATAAACTTTTGGGCTAAAAATAAAAGGTTTAAGAATTTTATAAATTTCATTAAAAATCGTTCTTTAACTTATTTTTCTCTAGGGAACAATTACCGGGACTTTTGATCCCAAGACAATGGACCTATTATATAGCCCTTCAAAGGCGTGTAGGTCCAAGATTTAGTGAAATTTAGGACCCAGAATGATAGATGAGGGTAATTACACTTTTCCTAATTCAAAAGAATTTTCTAGCCCCTTTTATTTAAACTAGGGTATTACACGATACTTGTAACACCCTAATATTTAACCTACACGCCTAGGACGTATTGAGATTAATTATTAGTTATTACTCTTTTGTTTTGCTCTTTAAATTCATTTTTATTAAACTACTTAGCGAAAAATATGGGTAAATTTTTTTTTGAAAACATAAAGCAAAACATGAGCCGCCATGCTAGTTTAAACTAACGTTAAGTGTCATCAAAGCAAACAGAGACGTATATGAATCATGTACATACACATTTCCAACACAGCATTCATGAACATGAAACAAACTTAGATTACATATCACAAGATAACATAGTTCTAATACATAAGAGATAAAATAAAAGAAGTCACACCCATATAGAGAGGTCAAGCTTTCAAATACATAAGTAAACAACAAAAGAAAATACAGGAAGAGGAAATACATAGAATCACAAAACACTCAAAGCTAACAACAGCTTCCCCTTTTTAACCCTACGAGTGCTTAACCAAAAGTTACCCCTATCAAAAGATGCGGCAAGAAAGGGGATCCTCATGACAACTTGGCACTCCTATCGGGTCTTCCATCACGGTATACTAGCGAACCTACCCTCCTGAAGGGGGTACATACCCAATGAGCTGGGAAGCTCCTCGGGCGTATGTAGGCGAAGGGGATGAACATGGCCTCCGCTCGGAGCGCATTTCTCGTCGGGCTAGCCTGGGCTTGGTCACCATATCCTCGCTACCTCTACCCATGTCCATGGGTGCCGTAGGTAGAGACCCTCGAGTAGATGTGTGGGGGAGTCCTCTGGACGGTTCGGTCTCTGAACGCCTTCATGGGGTACGTATTCGGATAGTCAGGAACCGCCGAAGCCGAAGGGCGAGCATGCCGAGTCTGCTCATCACGGGGTCAAGAGCGCTTGAAGATTAGATCATTACCGTAGGGGGATGTGGGGGTGAACCTGAAGCTGGAGCTTGGATAAGCAAAGGGGCATCCCATGTATGCAAAAATGCATATCGCACAATGACCATCAAAGTGGTAGGAGCGGTGATCCAGATCGTAGTGCACCTCCCAAACCGGCGTGTCAACGAAGATCATGAACGTGGCCATGGTCCTCTAAGATGTGACGGAAAGAAAGAAAGATAGAGAGAGTGAGAATCTTAATAAAGAAAATCAGTAGGGAAATCTCCTATTCTAGTGTCATTGTCTACATCCCAGGAACCTTAGTTTTCTTTGTAAAAAGTGAACATACATAAGGTTCCAATTTTAGGGTTCTAAAGTGTAATTTACCGAGGCTCATTCATTTTAGTATGCATCTTGGGTATGAATGCAACATACTTCATTATGAAATGCATGTCCATACTAAAGTCAAGACATAGATTAGAAAACATAATCATAGCTACATATCTTAACATAACTTATTTTAGGTGACTTAGACTTCTTATTTTCTTTTCCTTGGGGGCTACCCTAATACTCTCCCTTTTGAGAGTTCTAGGTTATGAGCTCATACCTTACTAGTCGTCACTAGCGTAACCTTATCCCTTTTGATAAGTTGAATTCCCGACTTCAAGAGTGCGGTTTAGGGGCATTAAGGATCGCTTATCATAACCTTTAATTCGGGGAGTTTATAGGGTCATTTCCTTTTGTGAATCACCTCTCATAACTTTTAATTCGGGAGTCTAGAGGGTCATTTCTGCATATTTTTTATGTCACCCTTATATTAGCATATCATGTCAAAATGCAAAGTTATAGTCACATCATATATTTTTCTCGTGCTCTTTCAACATACGCAACTTTATAATATGCCAAGTAAAAATCATAACACGCCATACTCATTTGAAGCAACTAATCATGTATGGTCTCAATATCACATAATTCCTCAAGCATGTGAAAACATCACAACATTCTTTAATAACTAGTCATTCCACATTTTTAACTCTAAGTTATCCTCATAAGTAATCTTTATTATCTTAGCCACATAATTAGAAATCTTTAGATTGATGATAATATTAAAGAACTTAATAAAATATGTCCTTACCTAATAACATATATATATATATATATGTATATATTTTTTCATAAGTCAAAGTTTATTATGTAAATTAAAATGGTGAGTCTTGAGCACTAAATTAATTTTTAGTGATGGCATAATAGTAAACATATAATGCAAGCCTCATTCTTAGTCTTTTAGATTGATAGCAAGAAATATAAATATGCTATGCAAAGCTTAAATTTAAATATGAGAGTGCAAGCTCTAGTTTTACATCTTTAAGTTTTAGGTGATGACTTGAAAAGTAAATATGTTAGACAAGAATTGTAAACATGAATGCAAGTTCAATTTTTGATTTTAGTGCTCTAGGCCTCTTAGAATATTTACTCTAAATCACATTTCAACTTTATGATTGAAATAGGTAGGCTTTAAGATTAATTATTTAGATGAAATGTAGATGCAAGCTCTTGTCTTATCCTTTAAGTTTAAGTGATAACTTGGAAAGTAAATATGCTAGGCAAGGAAATATAAATGTGAATGCAAGTCCAATTCTTTATTTTAGTGTTCTAGGCCCCTTAGAGTATTGACTCTAAATCACATTCCAACTTTAAGGTTTAAATAGGCAAGTTTCGAGTTAATTAATTATATGATAACATAAACTTGAAAATGAGAGCTTAAATATAAATATGTAATGCAGGGCTTGAAATATAGATATGAATGCATTTCTTTGAGTTTTAGGCTCAAAACTACCACTTTAACAATATAACATTATCATTTGCTAAAAACTTGCTTAAAAGTGGAACCTTTAAGCTTTAGAGGTCAAATAAATGATGGTTTTGCAACCAACACCCAAGATCCTCATCATCAAGCCATGGTTCCTTCATCATTTAGGCCTTGAGGCCGAAATGATCAAAGGAAGAAAAGGAAAAAGGAAAACCGAAATGGTGAAGAAAGAAAGAAGAATTTTCAACTTGAAACAAAATAAATCCAAGGAAAAGAATAGCAATTTTAAAAGAACAACTTCCTACCAAAGATATTTTCTTTTTCAAAGAAAGAAGCTTAGTCTTGAGATGAGATGAAAAAATCTCCTCGAAGTGGAGAATGGATTCAACCAAGGGAAAAAGAGAAAGAAAGGTTTGTCTTTGGTTCTTGAGCTTGAAAATGAAAAGGTTATGTGTTTAAAGGAAGGTTTATGGTGTTTGTGTGGTGGTTTGTGTTTGGGAAATGGTGGAGGATGGTGGTTCTTTGGAAGAATGAAGTAGAAGTAGAAGAAGAACTCTTAGAACTCAAAAAAAGAAAACCTTGAAGCTTTGCACAAGTGAGCAAAAAACATTACAAGCTTTCCTTGGCGTCTATTTATAAAAAAATTGCAACACATGGAGGTGCAAATGATGGAGGAGGCCATCGGCCTTGTGGAGGGAAAAAGAGAAAAAAATATCTCTTTGCAAGGTATAGTTTTGGACATGGTTCAAAGCATGGGCAAGTATGGGTCAAGGTATGAGCATGCATGATTCTTTAAGCCTATTTTAATTGAATTTTAACATTTGATGGATGATAATGGGAGTTGTGTGGCCGATTCTATTAAGAGCTAATGGGGGAAGAAAATCTCATTTTAATGTTGGTTTATAAGTCTGTTTAGGAATTGATTTGGTTAGGTTATGGATTAGGAGTTGTAATTTGTGTTTTAGGTGAGATAATGGGTAATTAAGGTGGTTCAAGACAAGATTAAAGAGTGGTCTTGCTTGATTAATGCAAATCCACCTTTATTAGGGAGGAATCTCATCATGTGACAACTTCCATGATTTAAGGAAATTGATTGGAATCTTACTATTCATGAAAATGTGACAAAGTCTTAAATCAAGAAAAGGATTTTGAGTTTCTCTAAGTAATCTTAGGTTCTAATTAACCTCAATTAATTATTTTGACTCTAGATTAGTAATTAGAATTTACTAATATTTAATTAGAGCCTAATATTGCTTAGGTTTTGTCAATCACATCATTAGGCCAAAATGCACTTAGCTTGGAGCAAAACGGTAATTTCATAAACCTCCCGGGCTACCCAGCTTAACCTATCGTTAAACATTACTTAAAAACATCATTTAAAACCTTTGGGTGAAGTCCGAACTCAATCGGCACATAAATCGTGTTAATTAGCCATAGGGGTGTTTTGGTAATTTTGCGCATCGAAACTCAAAAATGAGATTCTTCTACTCTATTAACACACATAACACATATAATCCCTTATCATCATCAAAACATCCCCTTGAGGGTGGCCTGATTATCCTCATTTTCCGAGAAAATGATCTCAGGGCATTTTGGTCATTTGTACACTGAAAATTCCTGGGTTACAATACTCACATTTATTTGATGTGCCTCAATGTGTATGATGTGCTTAAATATTTTTATGAAATACATTTTCTCTGTCACACATATGAGAAGGTCTTAAAAGCTTTGTATAACTTGATCAAAATTTAGTTGTGAATAATTTCTGACAAGACCTCAAAGACTTGCTCCTACATGTTTTTGATACAACTAATATCAATTTGTGAGCTTTAGAACTCTCTCAAAGTGTGCTGCACTTATATGGCATATAATGTGTTATGTCTGGATCAAATGAGCTTCTCTTTCACAAAAAGCATAAGCATTTGTGTTAAGTTTCTTTTCATACAAATTAGTTTCTTTCATGCTCTGAATACTTATGAGAAAATTAAAGTTTCACTGCTCATAATCAAAAGGCTCATTTATGCTTTGTTTTACCAATACTTGGGATCATTCCCTGAATGAGCTTTAGAAGCCTAGCATAGCAATATTCTGATGAATTTATTTTAAAGTTTCTCTAGCATTAAACTACATAAGCATCAGGATGCTCTCTTCTTTCAATCATGCATGCTCTGTTAAAAATTGTCATATGTTTTGAGCATTGGTTTTTTAAAAATATCGTTTGGATAAAGCTGAATAAGGAACAATCAAGATAAAATATCACAAGTATTACTTGTTTTTCTTTTCAAACACGCTTACTTTAGAAAGTTCCTTTAAATAACTAAAATCAAGCTTGTGTTAAAAGGACTTAAACAATAATATCCAATTCATTACTGTAACACCTCACTAAGCTCTAATTCTTCCACCTTAAGTTTTAATATTATTAGTATTTTAAACAATAATTAGATAACATAATATTATTATCTTGTAATCTGAAATTTTATGAGAACTTTTTTTTTAAATTGCTATGATTATTTCTCATTTATAGTTCTATTCTGGAATAATGTATACCAACTTAAATCATGCATATGATAGATTCCCAGGAAAGAGAGGTGGGTCACAATGGACACGCTTAAATACCAAGTCTTTCCTAGCCAGAACCTTTCCAAATCACACTTTTACAGGAATACACTTTCTTCCAGGAATCCAAGGGTAATTTTTAAATGACAAAGAATATTTCTTTTCTAACATATTACTATTATTTGTTAATCAGTAGTTCCCACAGTTTAGACAACCATCATCTATAGAAATATACTTCACTACTAACATCAATCCATAGGATACAATACATATTACACATTCAAGATACATTAAGGAAAACTTTAATATAACAATATAACATAACCAAAGTCTAGTAACAGATAGTAAAGATTCTATCTAGCACACATAATAGAATCTGATTATTTAGAAACTAAGTCCAAGGCTACATCCATTTCACTGCGTTACGATCCATGTTATCTGGAAACATCAAAGAAAGGGGTGAGAGAATTCTCAGGAGGGTGATGTTTCCAGGGGAGTCCCATTTCATCCCAAAAATACTAAAAATAACACGGAGTGCAATAAGATGCAATCTTTTATATTAACTCAAATTATATTTTACTAATGTCAAGTAAGATAGAAGTGCACAATATCAATCATAATAAAAGTTCAGGAAAGAAGTGTCATAAATAATCATGAGTATACTTGAAGCTCCCTTTTATAGTATCATGTTCTTTTCAAATGATTATAGTCTGCAAGGTTTACTTCATATTGGATCTTGAGAGCTCTCATTGCTAGGGCATCCCCTAGTCAAGACGAGAATACCAAGTCCTTGTCCGCTAGCATGGCGGGGCCCAAGGTATCACTATAACGTACACCAAGTCCCTGTCGCAAGGCCTGGCCCGAGGTGTCGTTTAGCAATGGCAAGACTAAGTGTACACCAAGTCCTTATCCGCTACAAGGCGGGCCCGAAGTGTCACTTATTTATGTATTCATTTTACATAGTGCATACAGTATACATAAAGAATGAAAATTACATAAAGTTTACATGATTTCTTTCATATTTACATATAGACTACAAGATTTTTCATATTTACACATAAAGTCCAAACAACATAGGATTTCTAAAATACTCATAAAACCCATATTTCTTACAATTATTATTGAAGCACCAAATTACACTATTTTTATAAATTCATTTCCTTTACAATAAAATATACTTCACTTAGTTTTTCATCATATAATAATTTATTTTCAAGTAATAATATGTTACTAATTCCATAAGCCTAAATACACCCAAAATTATTTCCAATCTATCTTTAGAAAATATGTAGGTAAATTACCTTTACATGTTCAATATAAGTAAAAAATATTTTTATCGATATAAATATATAATCATAGGGTAAATAAAAGAGCAATAAAATCTAAGAAATATTTAAAAATAAATAATTGAAATTATACCCAAACTTTAAGAAATCACTTCAAGCATGAATCTAGTTAGTTTATATGTCATATTCCTAATGGGACTATAACTTAAATCTTTGTAAATAATATTTCTTAATGTTAATAAATTTATATTCAAGTCAAATATTTATAATCCAAGGTCCATAGTCCAAGATAAACATAACACATAAACCAAGCTAAATATTACATGCTCAAAGGTTTAAAATCCATTCATTATAATGAATTAAATACAACACTTTTTATGAACCAAAAATATTTTATGATCAAATACATAATGAGGTCAAAATCAAGCTATATTACCTTAAAATTTCACAACTTGTGCACAAAACTTTATTAAATGAAAATACATGGTTCAACAAGTTTAGACAACATTGAAATATTTGAAGAAACATAATCAAAATTTAAATGATCTTAAATCATACTTTTCAACCATATAAGTAAACAAATAAATATACATCATATACACATAGATTAAGTATTTTATGTCACAATCTTTAAATCATTCAAACATATTAAAACCATAAACACAAACTTTGAGTATCATAACAACATCATATATGAAAATCATGCATGAAGCTTATTAGTGAAAGAAAAACCCCTACTTGTTCTTGGAGCTTTAGAACTTAGCAATACCCACGCTAGATCAGCAACTTCTTCAACTTTTCTAAACCTTCTCTAAGGGTTCTAATTCATGTATAAAGGCTGGGAAGTGTTGAAGTTAGATGGTGATAAGAAGAGGTGATAATTTGGAGGTGATTTGCTAAATATTTGTAAATATTTTTGTGTGAAAATAAAGAAAATGAAGAGAGAAATGATGGCTATGAGTGTTGATAGATTTTGGGCAAGAAGAATGAAGTGTGGAGTGATGTTTAGAGGGGTGCTATTTATAGAAAAAGTTTAGGATTAAAATATTACTAATTTCATAATTTATTTATCATATTTGATTAGTTAAATATTAAAACTAACACTAAATAATTTAATAAATTCTCAATTATCATTTAAAGACATACTAAAATGTTAATGAAATGATTTAAATTCATTTATTAAATTTTAATATATTTAAATATAATTTAATAATTAATTATTCAAAATAAGGTAAATTTGCTTATACTAGTTCATCTTAATTAAGTTAATTAATTAGTAAATGACTTATTTTTTTTATTCAAACATCATAATAAGATTATTAGAGATATAATACAAGTATTCACGAAATTTATATAATTTTCTATAATTATTTATATTTTATTTGATATTTTACACTATTGCTAGTTTTATTAAGAATTAATTATTAATTAACTAATAATTTATTTAACTATTTTTTTTTCTTCTTTGGCAGCCTATAGGTTTGAAAAACATGTCTAATAGAGTTATAGAGGGTGGAAAGTTGTCTTGAATGATTAATATATGAAAATGACAAATTTTGCATATTTATCTTAAAGTTATATATACTAAATAATTCATAAAATCATCATAAAAATTAATTTTCCTTAATCTATTGTTAAGAACATGTTTTTACCTTATTTATAAGTTATCTATAATTTTCATGAATTTTTTCTATAATTTTTAGTATTTTTAATATATATTTACCTTAATTAGGTCTAATTTGAGCTAATTAAAATAATTAATTATCTATAAATAAAATATATAAATTTTATATAGCAGCCCATGTGAATTTTGAGCTACCTAACATGATAAGGAGACAAGCTTATCTTTGTTGAAATTTTTAGTCAAAGTTTGGTTGGTTGTTGAATAATTATAATATGAAAGTTTGACCATTTAATTTTATTTTTCAAATATATATTTTTTTTCTTCCATGTGGCTGATCTAGGTGTTAATTAATTGGTTTAGTATTATCAGCAAGATAAATCAAGGTTTAGGAAAATTTATCTTAAATTTTAAGTGATTATTTAGGTAATTTAAGCTTTAATTAAGTCAAAATTAATTAATTAAAGATCAATATGATTTTTAACACTATCCATAGCCTAATGGAGAGACCTATTTCATGGTCCTCATTATTTAATATCATAACTTAGTAAAAAAAATTTTACAAGACTTAGAGTTATTTTTTAGGACTTTTCAGAGTTTATTTTATACTCCACAATAGGTTATTTTTGTGCAATTATGCTAATATTATACAAAATTACTTAATATTTATATTTATGATCAAATTTATGTTTAAGGTATATTTGTAATTTTTTATCATTTTTTTTAATAACTTAATGACATTCTCTAAGCTTTTCTAATATTTCTATTAGCTTTTTCTACAGCTAATTATGTTATAAGTTTATTTTCTATCCTCTAATGGCATCTTTTGTAATTTTAATAAAATCCAATGGAATAATTAAAATTTTACATTTTGGTGTTAAGTTCCAGATTGTACAACTATTAAGTTTTGTAATATTTTAATTATACATTTTTTTTCAATAATTATCCTTAAATATTTCTTGCCTAAACAAAATCCGCATACTATCAAAATAAAATGTTATAACAAAGTAACACTATATTAAGAAAAATTTGGGATGTTACAATTACCCTTTTCATACATCCCAAAAAGTACTCTGAGTAAGTTCAGTTTTTCATAAACAACCAAAATCAGCTCTAATTTGAAGTTACTTAAGGCTATAAAACGTCTTTGAATCTATCCATATCATGCCTAAGAAAAGAACTTCCTAATGTCACAAGCCTTTAATGTTCAGAAAGAATAGCTTTTATCATGACATATTCAATTCTATTCTTTCAATATTTCTTCAAAAGATTTTCTTCAAATTGGTTTGTCATCATCAAAAAGCGGGAGATTGTTAGCTCTAGACCCTTTAAGAAAGCTTTAATGTAATATGTTTTGAGTGACAATAAAGCCAATTTAAAGAAAAGATTTTGAAAACGACTAATGTCTATCTTGAGTTTCTTGACAAAGTACACAAGTATTTCTAGTTTATATAATATGGACTTAAAGCGAGAATAATTTCACTCTGCATGTGTAAACATGATTTATCTCATATGAAGAGATTGAACCTAAAAGAAAATGAACATTATATCGTGCAAAGTACATATACATGCCTACGGATCAAAGAATATCATATCAAGAGCAAGAAACCAAGGCACGGGTCTTAAAGTAGCGTTGGACATTAGAAGTACGCTTAACACGAAGATATCAAGAAAGCTCTAAGAACAACGTGCTACACAATCTTTCATCATCATGATCACAAACTTTTCATCTTCATAAATATTGGATTGAAGACCAGAAGAACAAAGAATCATCAAGGAACTGATTTCGACTTCCAAAGCTCATTTCACTGGAGCATGAACAGGACTAGAAAAGGAGAGAAATTTAAATTTTTAAATTCAAATTTAAAGTCAAACCCAATTTCAAACTGGTGGGTCATCTCTTCTCAACTTGATCAACAAACTCAGCTTCTAGAAGAAAGAGTTCAAAAACTATGTTCAGAAGTAAGAGTAATTTCTAAAGTAACATCAGAAACCTCATATCTCACAACGGCTTTTGCAAAAGCTTTGACAAACAAATAGGCTACTCTTCTAAACTGGTTTTCCAAGACACAAATGGATAATCAACACGTGTCACTTGAGATCTGATCAAGGGCAACAAGTCACAAGGAACACCATCTTTAAATAGAGATGTTGTGCTCAAATGAACGAGGGGATTACACTACACAAGAGAGGAAACTCTGAAAAATCTTTCCTTATCCAGGTAAGGTTCATCACATCATCATGTAATCAGATTCCTTACTTGTAAAAATCTTCTTTTCACATTCTCGAATAGTTATATGTTCTTCCTAGGAAGAGTTGGGAAAGAAGTCACTCAAGTTATCCCAGGTTATTCATGTACATTTTAAGAAAACTTGAGCGTAGATTAGTTTGAGTGGCAACCCAAACATAAACCTTTGTATCCTTAATCCAGGAATGATCAGTGTGAGATAGCTTAGAGAGGCTAATGCAAAACTACTTGACGCGAGAAGGTGTCTTGCTGCCTTTATTCATCTTAGAGAGGTTGGGAAGACTACTCAGTGAGCTGGAGAGGTTGGTGAATAACTACTTTCAACGTGATAGTAGAGGTTGTCTTGGTCATTGGGTTCAGCTTGGAAAGGCTAGGGAAAGACTACTCATTCAGCTTGGAGAGGCTGATGAATAACTACTTTTAACGTGACAATAGAAATTGTCTACCTCATGGGTTTAGCTTAAAGAGGCTTGGGAAGACTCTGTTGCTGGGAGGCCGCGAATAACTACTTTCAACATGACAGGAGGGGTTATCTACTTGTCATGGAGTTAGCTTGGAGAGGCTAGTACAAGACTACTCAAGGTTCAACTTGGAAAGGTTAGTGAATAACTACTCAAGTTGTGAAAGTAGGAGTTGTCTACCAATTACACGAGAGAGCTTGGAAGGCTAGTGTAAAGGCTATCCATTTTTTTTCTAGTTTGAGAAAGATGTTTAGTTGAACCTCAACATGTGTTGAGTATTGGATATAGGTGGGTTTGGTTGAACCTAAAAATACTTATGTCAATTCTTCTTATCCCGATCTCCTTTACTTTCTTTGTTATGATGTATAATTTAATATTTGCTGATATATTGTTTTGGCTGTTCTGTTACTCTTCCTATGCTTCAGAAATCTACTTTCTAAAATATGCTTTCCGCTACACTTCAAGCTTAGTGCTTTATAGTATTTCTTTAAATGTTTCAGATGTGAAAAGGAGTAAAGCACGATACCCCTTTCCCGTGCACTTCTATACCTACAAAATTTCTTCAAACCAAGCATGCTTAACCGTAGAGTTCTTTAGTAATGGGCTACCAAAAGAATATGCATCTTGTTAGTATATGTAGTACCAATCAATTCATATAAGTTATCCTCAACTTATAGTCTCATACCTACAGTTTTAGGATCCTTCTCATTCTGTGTGTAATCGGTTCATTCATGTATCCTTCCACTTAGAAGTCTCCAAGAGCCGTTTCTAGTTCGTGCCTTCTTGACGCGCTTATAATTCCCTCGTCAACCCCTGGGCATTACATGCTTGATATTTAAAGTGTTAATAAAGTATTGTCAAGAAAGTAATTTTGACAAAAAGTAATCGTTGAATATATTTATAAACTTTTATCAGGAATAATTATTGGATTTTTTTACATGTAATAATTGTTGATAAAAGCTTATATGTATTTTCAAAGATCATTTTCTGTCAAAATTACTTTTCTTGATAACATTTTTATTGATACTTTAAATATTAAAAACCATTAAAAATACTCTTTTTTTTTTATAGTGTAAATTTTTACGAATTTATGAGTCAAGTTTACAATTTGAATTTACCTTGACTACAAAATTATAAGTAAATTCACGAATTTGATGCCTTGGATAATGGATGGATTAATGCATACCTTTACCAAGGATTGAGTGGTCATTTAAGTAGGTTCATTTGACCTAGATAATTAACTCTTAATATTCTGGTTTGTTCCTCTAATTTCGATGGTAAGGAGACTTTCTCAGTTGGAGTGATCATTTGCACCTTTTTTGTCCAAGGAAAACTCAGAACTAGAGTGGATTGGGCTGAACATACCTAGGTCCATAGACGTAACAAATAGCACTAAAAAGAATTTATTTTCATGGTAAACTAGCGTGACTCGAACTAAATTAACTAGATACAATAAACTTGAATATTAATAGCTTGGATTTTGAAATGACAATCAGTGGGAATATATGTATTTTTTTCACGAGGAACACGACAACGCACTTTGCAAAAGGTATAGTTACACATATGAATGCGAAATGCTATCTCTTATACATGATCCCCAATTTGCCATGCATATTCTTGGTTTAAAGGTCAACAAATTTGAAATCATTACGGAACAATTTGATTTCATTAGATGTATCCAATGTCTCTTTATCTCCGCTTTACTATTCTGACCTGACTTGACTGGCTGCTTGATTTAGGCAAAATGGATTTCCATTTTTATTATTCTTATTTCAGCACTTTATGTTCATCTAATTTGTGCCCATTTTTAATTTCCATCGCTCTTATTGTTTTCATCTCAACCTAGCTTTGATTCATTACAATAACAAACCGTCTTTTTTTTTTTTTTTTGGAATTTTAAGTTTGAATCAACTAATAATTCCACATAATAACTTTCAATTATTTTATTTTTATTTTTCATCTTCCATTTTATTCACGTTCTTATGGTGGAAACAACTGCACTTTTCCAAAATTAATATTAATATTCTTGCTTTTTCTACATTCATGCACGTGCACGTTTTTATAATAACAATTTTATGAGTGTAATATTAAAATTAAGTGCTAGAATCCTAAATTATTGATAATTAATTGGAGAATATTTATGCATGTGTAGTTGCAGTGCGGATATTTTGGGTCCTGAAAGAAGGATATATATTGAAATTGGGGTGGGGGGCTAGATGCCACATACGATGCCATGTTCTTCTCACACTAAAAGAGAAACGTGTCAAGGAATCTCTTTGGCCAATAATTTCTCCTCTTTTGCTGCACATATCTGCTTCTCTACAAAAGCACTAACAATACTAGCATACGCCTATTAAACACAATGGATTAATAGAATATGGATCTATGTTACAAAAGTAATATTATTTGTAGTTGTATGTCCATACGAAATTCATATCATCATCAATGTGTGGAATGGTTAGACTATGGAAGATTTATCATTTTACGTGTGAAAAATTATTGTTCTAAGATAAATTTTTCAAGAGTACTATTCTTATTTATGTATAGTGACAGTGGACACATTTTTTGACATCTAAAATCATATATAAACAAGTGGAGAGTTCAATCGTATAAGTAGTAAATGTCTACGAGAAGATGCAAAGTACTATGTGTTAACAATTATTAATTGTAATGATATGAATGGTGAATCTAGCGACAAGATTTTCATATACTGTCAATTATCTTTTTGCATTTATGAGAAATGTGCAATTCTCAATTAACACTGATCCCATATGTTCAAAATAGTGCCTAAAACTCGTGCACAACAGATAATTTTTTCCATTGTCCAAATACTATTTCAATCTTATAATATATATATATATATATATATATATATATATATATATAGACACACACATACAAAGACGTTCTTATGGGTTCTATTTCTCTTCTTCGTCTTCTTCTTCTTTTTTTTTAACCCCCTTGTGTATAGGGTTTACTCGAGGAAAGTATCAAGAAATTGAGTAGGGGACCTCATGCCTGAACAATCAAGGAATTAAAGCAGTAATATAAGGTGGCTAGTGGCATCTATAGGTTAGTTCCAAGTGGATACGGGTCCAGTTCAGTGGGGTCATCTCACCAATTATTTTCTTTTCGTGTAGGAAATGAAATGCAATTTTATTTTAATTTAATTAATTAATAAGAATTAAAAAGGTGTTAATACCAGTGAAAAGGGCTCGCATATCTTAAATATAAGGTCGTGGGTTCAATCCTAAGTTTTATATGTATAGAATAAAACACTATTGGAAGAAGTCTTCCACTTCCGCTTAGATGTCAAACCATATATGGGGAGATTAATTTTTTACTTACCATTGAAATGATGTTGGAAAAAAAAAAAATTAATTAGCAGGAGTGGGAGGGAATCTAAATTCCAGCAACATGTGCATGATTGAGAACATGTGGGAGAACGTGAGGACTCAGAAGAGCTTGGTTCCTCAGTCTCTTTATCCTTCTTTCTCCATATGTTCATGAAGATCACCCCACACACACACACACATAGAGAGAGAGAGAGAGAGAGAGAGAGAGAGGTTATATTTCTAACAAGGACGAAATAAAAGTGAAAGCTGCTGTACATATCAGAGAAAAATGAAAGAGAAAGAGGCATCATATTTAGATCATGCCCAAACTTGTGCATGTGGGTATCAACGAGTGAAAATAACAAAGATTGCGCGCGCACACACAAATAGAGAGAGAGAGAGAGAGAGAGAGAGAGAGAGAGAGAGAGAGAGAGAGAAGGAGAGCAATGATAGATTTGTGGCTTGGAATTCCGAGCCATTGAAATTCCTTGGAATGCTTTTTCCATTGTTAAATATTTTTTTTGTTGGTATGCTCCATTGTTAAATTTTGTTTATGCATAAAAAATTTATGATAACCGAGATTTAAATCAATTGAATACTATTATCTTTCACATGATAAAAAGTGATTGGTGGGAATTAAAAGGGATTTGTAATCTCCATCCAATTATTATAGTTATCACAATAGCTAATTATTTAGCATGAATTCACAATTTCTTGTATTTCAATTGGTTTACAATATGTAATTTTCTTATGATTTAGTTTCTATGCACACTAAAAGTGTAAAAAAAATTTACATTATTATATCAGTCATGATAATTAATTTCTACACTAATTACTTAAAAAATTATATAAATAAAATATATTGATTAGATAAAAATATAAACATATTCTACGTACCCTCTCAGCCTATTAAAATTTATTTTATACTAGAGATGCATTAAAAAAATTAAAAATAATCGGATGTTGGTCCCAATTCTTTCAGCATATATATATATTTTAACAATATGGAAGGAGAATGACTCCCGAATTTCAAAATCGACAATTTCGGGATCAACTCGCCCCAAGTTCTACTCCCACTCCGCATTGATTGCTCAGTGAAATTTCCACACACTCAATGCTATGTTTCAAGAGGAAAAAAATTACACTCGTACTACTTACTATAAGGTGCTGACTCAAGGTCAAGGACGGACCAGCGGTGAGTGAGGGAGAGATGCTATCTCTTTCCCGGTTTTGAATATGCTTTATTCCTTCTTGGTAAGACCCTCCTTGGTTCTAGCAAAAGCAAAGCCAAACACCCTAACAAAGATTCCTTTCTTTCAAGATGGCCAATCCCGTTTTCAAATCTTGAGCACAAAAAGTGCATTTTATTCTTTAAGTAGAAGTATGCCATTATTTTCTATGGATCAAGAGGAAGTTTCTAAGAGATTGAACTGCACCTGCAGCCACCATTTTTTATTTCATCCATATTATTCTCGAGCATTATAGATATTCCAAATGTCCTGATACTAAAGCAGAATCAATATTCTTCTGCATATAACAAATCTGCCAACTTGATTTGTATGCATGACAGCTGAATTATATATCCAATTTAGTCATTAACAGCGTATCCGTTGTAATAATAAAAAACGACGAATTACATTAGCCTTCATAAGGTTCGTTGATATATTATATTTGCCCCTCTTTAATTTACTTTTAAAACTACAGTTAATTCCTCTAATTATGTAAATATCAGTACAGCAATACCCCTCACAAGTTAAAAACAATATGACAATTAATTTTTAATAACTGAAAACGTGTAAAATGACTTTTATACCCTTAAAAGAGATTATATTAATTTCAAAAACAAAGAGGTAAATGTAATATCAATGAAATTCAAAAGAGATTATAGTGATTTGCCCTAAAAAAATGAAGCTGCAAAATGTAATGTGTGTAAGAATTTGAACAAGGAATTGCGAAGTTTTAAAAGGAATCAATTTAGTATATGAATTTTGTGTGAAGTAAATGGCCTAACTAAATAAGCCTCACTGTGATGCTCAATCGCCAAATAGTACGGCACACACAATACAATCAATGTATAAGCACCTATACATGAATTTCTCATATATCAAATTTAAAAATCATACTCCCTCGTATCCCAATTAATTGTCCACTTAGAAAATTTTATTTATCTCCAAATAATTAATCATTTAAAAAATCTAGATAATATTAATTATTTTTTCCAATCACGCTATAAATAATTTATTGAGAAGAGAGAAAGTAGTGAATTAGAGAAAAAGTTACGGAAAAGTAGTGCATAATCTTGATCCCTTAGCAGAGTGCCTAAAAAACACTTGTTAGAAAAATCCATGTATTATTAATAATTGAAAATTTTAGGAAACTCTTTCATTATTTCAACTTTACGTTGGGACAAAGGACACTTAATAAATAGACATAAGATTAAGAAGAAAAAAACATTATTTGGATTTTGAATTAAATGTTGTTTTAGATTTTTATTTTTGTTTTAAAATAATTGCCACTTATTTCAATGCGGCATGCATTAATTAATTTATACTAATTTTATCCCCACTTCCATTAATTAAATTAGATAACTTTTTCTATTTCTACATCCCTTTGAAGAAAAATATAGGGGATTGCTATTTATGTAATGGTCAATAGAACAGGAAATGAGCCCTTAAAATGGTATCAGAATGAAACAACATAGGTTTGTATGGGTTTTCTATATGATAATTGAAGGAGTTTACAGACAATGTGAAGCAAGCTATGAGTATAGGTGAGCTTCCATAGATTCACCTGCTAACAAAAAATCAACGACCTTCTGAAGAACAATAGCAAGAATGAGGGAGAAGTTCATGAAGAAAGGGAAGGTAGAGGAATCAGAGGGAGGAAAAAATCAATTCTACAACTGTCTTGCCAAATGAATCGTCTGAGCCTCCTATTTGTTTGCCTCTGTAGGGCGGTCCTCCTAATTCGCTTAGCTGCATGCATGTGGTCATGAGGTGTAACTAACTATATCCTTCAGCTCATTCTCCATACCTTTCAATCATCCTTTAGGGTCTTTATCTCATGCCCTTCCTCTGTTACACTCTTTTTTAACTATTAATTTTGGGATAGCATCCTACCTTACCAGGGTCTGAATATCATCAAAGTCAAATTGGACAATGGTGCTTGGTTATGGGCTTAATTAAAAAGTGGTGCTTGGTTACGGGCTTAATTAAAAGAGTTACGGCCGATTAACATCGATAACTTTTAGTTTAGTGATAAGAATTTAATACAACAAGTGATATCAAAACCAAGGTCATGGGTTCAATCCTGAAAGGCATAGATTGCTGGTAGGTGTTGGGTGGGGAATGTTGGTTGCAGGCCCCACATTTTGCGTTAGCAACACCAGATGGGTTGGAGTTAGATCGAGTTGGATGCCCGATTCTTGAAAAGGCAGGGGTTGCGGACAATAGGTACTAGGAAAGGGGATTGTTAGTTGTGGGAACATCCTACCTTAACAAGATTCGGATGGAGTTGAAGTTTGATCAAATCACAATAGTGGATAATGAGATTAAACAAAAAGAGTTGAGCCTTGATTATAGCTATAGCTTTTGGTATAGCGATAATTGTCAATCCAACATTAACTAATCATAATTTCTTCTGGAAGGGATAATCTAATCTTTTAAGTTAATTAATTTTTTAAAATATCAAAATTATTTGATAATTTTCTTAATTCACCTGCAATAACCTTGAATGACATATTTATTTTGAAATGGAAGAAGTAAGTCTTATAATGTGATTTCCATCCACGTTGTACACCTATCAATATATAATGTTAAAAGTTATGGGGTTCTATATATATATATATAAAATAAAACTCACTACACTCTTGCTATTAATATTTTGTATTTAATCAATACATTTTATTTCATGTATTTGTTAAATACATTTGCATTAATGTTTACATTGATTTGTAATAATTTCTATAAATCTAATAAACTTAGTAATTGAACCATGATATAAATATTGAATTAGTACACTAGTAATGTATCAAAATACAAAAATATAATATAGAATAGTTATTAAAAAATACAAAGAATAAGGTGAAGATTACAAAAACATAATTATAAGAGTAAAACTACAAAATTTAGTTTTAAAAAAATATCTTCAAGAGTAATTTTAATTTTTTAAAATTCAAAAAATATTTATTTTGCTTATGCGTGTTTCAGAAAAAAAATACTCAACACATTTTTTTTAATTTTATTTCAATAAATTTTACTTTTCAACTATGTACTTGTTAAATATATTTATATTAGTATTTAAATTGATTTGTAATCATTTTTATAAGACTAATTAAATTAATAGTTGAATCATTATAAATATTGAATTTGTGCATTAGTAATTTATTTTGTGAATCATTTATCAATACAAAATGTAGTATCTGAATATAGTTATTATAAAAAAATACAAAGAATAATATGAAGATTACAAAAGCATCATTATAAGAGTAACACTACAAATCTCTTAATTGAAAGATTTACACTTTAACACTTTACTTGTTGAAAAATCATTTGCACACTCTTAATTTCCCTAAAGATTCGTATTATAATATTTTAGTCCATTTTTATTATTTTTTTTAGACTGAAGTGTTATAATATCAAATTATTAGCAGATTAAAGTGTATGCGATTGATTTTATTTTTGGATCAACATGTTATATTTCCAAAAATTTTTGCAGACTCAAGTGTATATAATTAATCTTTTAAGGATTAAAGTATTAATTAAAACATAAATCTTTCACAGATAAAAATATAGTTTTACTCTAATTATAATCATTTAACGTTGACTTCACCATGAGACTTTGTGAAATATCTTATTGCTATACATCTTAAATTTAATATCCTATAACAAAAATAATTATAGCAATAATGTCAGTACAAAAGTACTTATTCCCTAAATAGTTTTGATAACAAATTATTCAAATGGTCTTTTGTCTTGGAAAGAAATAATTCCTAATACGAAAAAAAAGCTAGGAAATACAATAAACAAAGGTCAAAGTGAGTCATCAAACTAGCTATTTATAATTTTTTTTGGTAGTTAAATTATATAAATTTATATCTGTAAAAATTTTATTATGTCATAAAGAATTATATATTGTATTGTTCAAAGTGACCTTATCAAAAGAATCAAGAATTGATATAATTAAAAAATGTAAAAGTATGCATACAACACTAAAATATTGTCTAATTTTTTTTTAAATTCGTTATTTATATTTAATTTTAAATTATTAAAAATAATGACAAAAACTAGTATTTAGTAAAATTAACCACACTTTGAATTTAGTACTATCACAAATCAATTAATGATTCACCATATTTTATAATTAAATTATTCTTTAATTTGTACTTATTGTACAATTTAAGTAATGATATAGTTTATAATAAAACGTATTATTGTACATGATATAATTTTATATTATTTCGCATAAAAATATTAATATTTCATCGTTGAATTTAATTTTGTTCATGATAAATTACATTATGACAACTCAATTTTTATTATTTTAATTTTGAAACTTAATTTACATAAAAATAAATGTTAAAATTAACTTTTTAAACGTAGACAAAAATATTTTTACTGTTCAATTATTTAATAGTTAAGTTTAAATGAAAAATTGATTACATTATCAAGAAATATTAGCTTCATGTAACACTTTATTTAATTTTACATACTAATATAAATTTTAGTTTGAATTTTATTAGTTTAAAATTTTAATAATTACATTAATATGTTAGCTTATGATGAAATTAATTTTTGTGATATATACAAGTTTTGATTATTAGTTTGTTTGAATTTGTAAAGAAATTAAAATTAATTTTCTTTTTAAATCGATTAATATAATCTTTTCTACTGATAAGAAGTTTAATAATATATAGAAGCAAAAAGAATTACACCACGACACGATGATATTATCGAACTACTTATCTCTTGAGTAGGTTGGGCGACAAAAGACTCAAGTGACTTTTTATGCAAATGATAATAAACAAAAGTCAAGACCAGTTATTAAACTATATAGGGTTATAGTTGCCAAAACCTATATTTAATTTGTCATGAGTAATTATATGTTGAAAACTCTATAGTAATCTCACCAAAAGAGTTGAGAATTCTCATTGTTGAAAATTATTATAAATACACACTACATAAAAATACTGTATAGAACAACTAAAAAATTAATTCTTGATCCAAACATTTGTAAAACTATTTGTTTGAGTTCCTATTAAGTATGATTGATGGATGAACTGACATTTCGTTAGTCAATTTGACATATAAAATAAGCAATCTAATGACATGAACTAAAATCAAACAGTTTTAAAAATGTTTGGATTAAAACCAATCAAAATAAATTTTCAAAGACTAAAAGTAAAATTTACTTATTTAAAAAAGCATATTTAAACCATTATTTTAAGGTTGCTTTCGATAAAAAGGATAAAACTTCATTTATGTTTCTCAGATTTAATTAACAAATATTTCAATTTATTCCTAAAAGTTTTTTCTTTTTATTCTATTTACATTCTTAATTAACCTTTTCAAAATATTCTAATCTTGCCCTTTTGATAAAGACATCCAAATTATAAATGGAGAAAACTTACATGGATGTCATATTACAATGTTAGGGGATCAAACAAAACATAAAAAATTGTCATTACAATGTTAGAAAACCACAATTAAATATAAAATGTCAAGTTTCTATTTATAGTTTAATTTGGATGCCTTTTACATATTAAATGGCGTAAAAGTGTGTATCTATATATATAATTCATGTCATGAAATAATAAGAACTGGTCAAAATTTATTTCATTTAGCATGTAAAAGATGAATAAGAGGATATATACTCCTTCCATTTTATAATATAAGTCATTTTTGAGTTTTTATTTTTCTTGTTTCAATAAAATGTAATTCGTTTCACATTTCAATGCATCATTATTTATTTTATGCTCATTTTATTTCTATGAAAGAGAACGTAAAATTGAAAAGAAAATGAGTGGAAGTGAATAATTATTAGTTATTGGAAAACAAATATATAATAAGTGATAAAATGATATTTTTATCTTTTATTTTTATTATTTTAAAAAATTAATAACATTAAATTATTATCTTAAAAAAATGCATAGCCCAAAATAATTTACATTTTATGAAATGGAGGGGTATTATTTTCTTTCAATTACATATGAGACTGAGCCACTATAGGTCAAGACGTAAGTAGCAGTTAGATCAGTCAGGCTATAACGCTAGATTCAGTTTTAACATCATTGCAACTCATAACCTCACAACCATAAATTTTGTCATCATGCTACTCATCAAAGCTTACTATTATATCTTGTAGATTATTTGCAGCCTTAGTTCTCATCCTCGTTGACTGCGAACAAGTAACTGCAACCTTAGTATATTTGAAAACAAAGTAAAAGGTGGATAGCAGCAAGATATATCTTATTTATATTCATTACATATAAAATATTGTGTAAATTTATATGTCATATATTATTAAATAATATGATCTCATTTAAAAATAAAAAATATTATTTATATTTATAAAATGTGAGAATATTATATCAACTTACATATTATTTTTTATTTAATAGAGTTGGAATTCTATTTGAATTCTTACATACTATCAATAATAAATGAAGTATGATTATTTTAAATGTTTCACTCCATAAATATAAATAACACAACTACTTAAAAATAACATATCATTTAATAATAGATGAAATATAAATTGATATAGGATTTACATATATGAATAAAAAAAAACTTTTGTAGCAGTAATATCAGCAGCAGAGTGAAAGTACATGTATCGAGATCCTTCATTGTCCCTGTTGGACATAAAACCAGCGAAAAAAAAAGGAACAGTGTCACACACCATGCGAATTTAAAGGCATGCACAAGAACTGAATTTGGAATGTTCAAAGCTACAAATTCCCACGCCGCATCGGGGCGCGTGCAGGAAGGATCCAATCACTGGGACCGAGGCGCTGTGCCAATGGTCCAGCATACTGACAAAGCAGTGGCTTGTCTTCTTTTGGGGTTGCAATCTGCCACGCGCCACACGCGCGTGAATGCCTGCGACGCGGTCAGAGCACCAAGGCAGACATTCTATTCCATTGCATTGCAGTTTGTGTCCCTGTGTTTGTGGCAGTAACACTGTTAGCAGATATGTAGATTGCTAAGATCTCTGTGCTTTGACTACAGTTGCCAGCAGTGACAGACATTCTTTGACAACGTTCGAAACAAACCTCAATCAATCTTTTGTTTTTGTACAAATTTTTTGTTTTGGCTAGGGGTATTTGTACATTTTGTACTGTTTTTTTTATTTGGTATCATTCTTATATTATTCCAAGGGTTTATTTAATCATTATCTTTAAGGTGCTAGTTAAGAAATTTAAAAAGAAAATCATTTTAAAAAATAATTTTTTATATTTTTAACATTTGAAATCTATCACTAAATTTGAATATTTGCTTTTTTAGTATTCTTAATCAATGTCCTAAAGATATTGATTAGTAAAATCCTAATTATAATATGGGGGATTATATATGCATCTAGAAATTGTGGATTTCCACAATGCTATTTTACACACACTTGAAGATCACTTTGGCCATCACTAGACTAAGGATGTAGATGAGTTGGGTTGAATAAAATTTTCACCTATAACAACCTAAGATTGATTAATTTAGGTTTTAATAGTCGAATTATTTAAATTTTATATTTAGAGGTGAAAGACTTCAATATGTTAAGGAGTTTTAACTCTTCATAGAGCTTGTTCCTAAATTAATATGAATGAGAAAATATAAATTTATGTTAATGATATTATAAAAATATTACTTAATTTTTTGTAAATATGAAATTAAAAACTTATCTCAAAAATAAATTTATTTGGAATAATGATCAGATAGTTAAATTACGCAATAGCTATTTGTTTCCCAAACTCCAAGTACTAATAATTATTAGTCATTAGTGTCTTTAATAATTGTTATAAATTTCAATAAAAGGAAAAGCTCACCCAAATTCACACGTAGATCCATTATGAACGGAATGTCATTACCAAAAGAATGATGAAAAGAATATCAACTTGCTAAGCCAAGTTCTGATAACTAATCTCAGTAGTATTCCAAATATAATTTTTATATGTTTAGAAGAGTAATTCTTAGGTAGAGATGTTGTATCATACGATACAAATTATTATTTGATACATGTAAGAGAATTGCAACTGCAATTGCAAGTAATTCTCTGCTAATATTCCATATATTTTGTATTTTTTTACATATATATATATATATATATATATATATATATATATATATATATATAAAATTCATTAATTGTACAAATAGCTTTATTTTTCAGTCAAACTTAAAGGGGAAAACTGATTGTAATGTAATAACGGTGTAATTGGAGTACTCTTTATTGGGTTTAGCATCCTGGTTCGAAAATTTTCACACACCCAAAAGACAATCCATGACCATCATGAACATCATGATGATGTTAATCTCGAAGATTACTATGATCTTTAGGTTTCTATGTCTATGGATTGGGTGGCCATTTTGTCGTCTTTTTATGCTTTTCGCTATAAAAACCACAAAATATGGCAAAGTCTTCGTTCATAGTCATAGTCCCTTGTAGTCCTACACAACAATAAGTACCTAATTAACATATTATTACTAAATCATTCTCTCCCTCTCTCACCTGACCAGAATGTAGTGTCATTGGTGATACCAATTACTCTATATATTATATGATTATAGGACAGGCTTGGTCTCATGCAAAACAATCGATCCATTTTTTAATGATATTAACAACTAATATATTCTCTATGGGGAGTTGGAAGTCACTAAACTCAAGGCGGATATGTCATGATATAATATTCAAAATCTTAAATATAAAATTGGAAACTGAGATTTGCATCTTCATCGGCATTATATATTTAATCATGCTTGAATAATGTAACAACTTGGATTTCTTGAAATACGCCAGACAATTTGCTCAGTGAAGCTATCTCTAGCTTGTGATGTTTGGCTGCGGAAGATGCAAAATCACAATCATCTTTTTTGACAAAAACAACACTTGGGTCTTAGAGATACAGGAAATGCCTTGGAATATTTACTTTGTTCATCGATAGAATAGAAAAGTCCAAATTTTTCATCACATTGTCATTTGGTATAATATGACAATCACAACCTTTTAGGTGGCCGTTAGACTTTGCCCATTGCTGGGTCTCAGTATATTTCTGTCACCGATTGTTCAAATAATTGCCTGAGGCTAATATAATTGAATCTGAAGTAATCATAAAATCAAGCAACACCTAATTGAAACTGCCTTGTTGGTTGTTGAGAAGACCAAATTATAGGTTTATCACCTAAAATAAGTGCTTTAATCCGTTTTGATCACTCCAAATGTAGATAAAAAATGTAATTATTCATTATATGTATACCGGCTAAATAATTCATTAACATCACATGTCTACTTCATCATTTGACATATCAATAGTTGTATTAAAGGTCGGAAGAGTGAGATATAATAATGCCCTCACAAAACTAATGTATTAAATGATAAATAGTACAAAAATATTTTTCTTACGCCACGGCCATATTAGAACTCCTAATTGTTTACATTAACTTGGTTGCTTTAAGAAACTATCTTAATTAGCTGTACTACTTCACTGATTTTCATTCAAGAACTTCCTAATTAAGAAAGCTAATTAATTAGGTTATCCATGAGATATCATCTAATATTGTTAGAGAAAAAACTGTCCATGGTTGCAAAAGGAAAGCAAAAACTTCATCTAAAACTAGCAACTATCTTATATAATGAGAAGGGTGATTAATTTTACAATAGCTAATGACTTTGAATAAGATATATAACAACTAAGTTGTAAGGCAAATCTTTAAGAGCCGAATATTAAAACAGCATAATGGTATTAAGATCAAGAAAAAGGCCTCACAGTTCGTTAGATTAACTTTATCAAAGGATTAAAAAACAAAAATTGATTTTTTAACGGAATAAAATCGCACTTTCCCAGTAGTTATACTTATATAAGAAGAATGCACACAATAAGCTCTTTGGAAACCATAGTTTATTAAACTCTTTTTAAACCATCACACTCGCTTTACTCTCTGTCTCCAGCCGGAAATTCCAGATCAACTTAAAGAGTATATAATCAAAGCGAAATTTGACCGTGTAAACCAAAATCTTCATAGCAATTGACACATGAAAATTTGCCTACGATCAACGGCCAAAACTTGATTAATTGAAAAAAAGGTTGCACTGAAATGAAGCATTCATTACCTATTATTATGTAGAGATTGTGATTATCAGGATTTCAGTGCAGCACATTATCCTCCAAATCATAGTGTGAATGCTTAGGCCAATTTAAATCCAACAATCTTTTGTCTTTTCGAAAGGCAAAAGAGTTGCCATTGAAACCACTGAGAAGACATTAACATATATAACTGATAATATTCATTCTTTTAAACTCATAATGTTAGTATATCCAACATTCTCATACAAAGCAACCTAAATCTATTAAAAGTAAAACAAACAAGAAGATAGAAGAACATACAAATATTAAAAGAAAAAAGAACTTACATCCCTAGGGTTTTTTTTTTTTCATTTGATCACACAAAGCACTCATCCAACCTCGCAAAGCTCTTCACAGTAGGCAAATTATGGAGTTGGATTAAACTTTGTCTCAGAGAGATATATGAAAAAGAAAAAGAAGCCACACTAACCAAAGCCAAAAAGAGCTCCAAAGGACTAGAAACTTCTATAGTTGATTGCTAGTAGTGGAAGAAGAGCTAAAACCAGAAAGATCAGTCCAAGCTGAAGAAGTGCCAGCAGCTGTCCAATACTGCTGATCACTTGCTGGAACATTGTTGCTTCCCAAGAACTGGCCTGACAAGCTAAGCTCCCTACTATCTTCCATTTTCACTGAAGCAAGCTGAGTTAGCACCCCAGAAGTAGAAACCTTGGGCCTCACATGATGATGACTAGCACTAACACCACTAGCACCATACCCAGTCAACTCAGCACTACCTTCAAAAGGGTACAAGCCACCAGCTTGTGAACCTTCCAGACCAGCCAAGAAGGGAAACTGCTGTGTTTGTGGCACCCTCCATTGCTCCAAACCAGCACCAGATAAGATGGAAGAGCCACAACCAGCACCACTTGCTGCACCTAAAGAGTTCCCTATTTGGAAACTCAAGTCCCCTACACCCCCCACTGGGCCAGCAATTGTGCCATAGTTGAGGCCATAGTTTAAGGCCATGTCTCCAGCAGCAAAATCCGTGAGCTGGTGATGCAATGGAGACATGAACCTCAGTGGTGGCATCTGGGGGGCAAGGCCTACTATGTCAGCAGCTGAGCCACTGTTGGAAGAGGCTGAGTTGGTGGAACTAGCGCTCCCCGTTTGGCGGTCGGAGCTCCCTGGGACTTGGAGCTGCCGCTTCCTTTGCTCCGCTTGTTCCTCCGGCAGCCTCCGCCGACTGGCACGTTCCTGAGGGCGCCGCCCCTTGTCCAGTACCTCCTGCAGGTCTTGCAGAAATGGCGGGGCTGAGAGAGGCTGTAGTTGTTGAAATAGCAAAACTTGGTGTTGGTAGATTCACACCTTGGACACTTGAGTGCAGCCTCAGGCATAGGATGGTTGGCCATCCTTGCCCTATCCGCCATCGAGCCAGGTCTGATGGAGCCGGCACCACCGGCTCCATGAGGCTGTGCTGGCGGCGGTGGCTGCGGTGGTGGTGGAAGAAGCTGATGAGAGGCTGAATTAGTGTTGCCAGGTTGGTGATTTGGTTGTTGCTACGACAACATAAAAAAAGGAGGAAAAAAATTAGAAGATAAATGAAAAAAGAAGAAGAGAAGAAAGCAAGGAGATCAAATATCTGGTATATTCACGAAGGGGTATAAACGTATAAACAAAAGTAACAAGAATATTTATCTTTTGAAAAATTTTTGGGTGCTTTTTGGACAAAGAAAACCTTAAGAAGAAGAACCAAATTGAGAAAAAAAAAAACCTTTGTTTTATTACCTGTTGCTGCCAGTTGGCTGCATCAAGATAAGCTGCTGGTATGGAAGTAAAAACCATGGTTTCCCTCTTGGATCTTTCTCTTTTGTAAAGGTTGATGATGGTGGTTTTTTGGAGAGATAATAGTGGCGAGAATCACATCAACAAGCTAGAGAGAGAGAGAGAGAGTGTATGTGTTGTGTGTGGGCGAGCTGCAGATAGAAGAAAGAAAGCAAGAGAGAAAGAAAGAAGAGGAGGAGGGTTAGGAGGTGGAAAATGAGAAGCGGAAAATAAAGGAGGGTCCTTTTACGTATTTATATATAATTTTAAGTTTCTTGTTCATTCTCTCTCTCTCTCTCACACACACACACTTCCCCCTATAGCGCACACTTTTTGTTTTATTACTTTCTAGGGCTTTGAGAAGTTGATGTTTCTTAACCCATAAGCTTCTTTTTTATGCTCTCTGCAAGACTGTAAGCAAGTACTGTGCTTAGACAGAGATCAATGTGTGTGTTTGCTGACCAGCTTATTACATGGTTAGCAATTAATTTGGTGTTAGAATAAGGCCAACACAAGCTTTAATTATTATGATGCGATTATATTAATAAAATTGGGGATTTAATGAATGATAGATTAAGGTAAAGAATGTGATGGATGTGTGTATTAATGTTTCTATATTGAATTAAAAAAGGGTGTGTATTGGTGCTTTAGTGATGGACAATAGTTGAAGTGTCCCGACCGAGTGAACCTTTTCTTGGTCCGGTCTGTTCCCTTCCCCACTCTTCTTTGTTTTTGCATGGGAATATTTATCCTTATATACTGCTCTCACGCGCCACCACATGATTCGTGAGGATCCTAGTCAAACTCATATCTATATAGAGCACTCGGATCAGAGAGGGAGGCTTAATTACTTGGGAGACCCCATTCGATCCTTGTTAAGTGTATAAGATAAATCCACTGATTTATTTGAAGATTAATTAATAATTATATCGCATCATTTTAGATATAAAATTTTGGTAAAGTTTCTAGATATTTAGTATTTTCCATGATAGATGTGGCAATTAATTGTATCACTACCGCAATATATGATGATAGCCCCAAAATAGCATAACAGAGAAACATTTTATGAATTTATACGTATAACTCACGAAGTTTCTAAAGTCCCTTAATTGATCTGTAACTGAAATCTCGTCCTATGGACGCGTAGAAGTTGAAAGTTCACCACTTTCGTCAATCATAATGCAGAATTAAAGAAAAAAAAAATTATACACGGGAAATACCTTGATTATAAGCACACACCTATACATGTATAGGCTTACAAGTTTAATCTTCATCTATGTTAATTACATACGAGAAGACAATTGTTAGGAAGATATATTAATCACAAGCATAAATGTTTTCCTAACCCTTTTATACTTTGACACCCCAGCATTCCTCTCAACTTTTATCTCTCCAACATTTTTTTTTCTCTTTATTTATTTCCTTTTATAATTTTTTTTCTTCCTCATGTGTCTTGATTGTCTAGAAATCTAAGTATTCAAATAACGGCCCTCAATTGCAGGAGTGTCTAAGAAATTAATCTCAAAACAATATCTATTGAGATACACTAAATGACCAAAAAACTCTTTAATCGTGACCTTAACAAATTAATATCCTTGAGTAAATAGGTAAGAAAATTAATTAAAGTGTACGGACTTTGATTCCCATACAAATACTAAAAAATATAGGATTTGACGGAAAAAGAAATCGTGAAATATATTGTATATATGTTCGAAGTACAATAGCAAGTTGGAAGCCATTTCACTTTATTTTCTAACCAAAAAAAAAAAAAAATGGCGAGTTTGGTATCCAAGTAAAAATAGAATAGAAATTTTTATGAATTATAACACATTAATGTAATCCATTACTACAAAAAAATTGAGATTTCATATAAAAATATTGGTAAAATTTTTCAGTAATAGTTTATAGATATTGCACTTATAAAATTTTTTTAACAATATATTTTATATTTTTAGCAATATTTTATAACTATTATTAAAACGTCTAGTTAGGTCTAACTCTATATATATATATATATATATACACACATATATATATATATATGTGTGTGTGTGTATAATGAAGATTTGACTATATATTTTTAATGAGTAATGACATAAATTCCAATGTACTGAATTAAGCTAAAAATGTTTTAATATATTAAAATTCTTAGCCAACATGGCTCACATAGTCGCTCTTTAGCTCATGTAGCTTCGACTTCAATTTGATTTTTATGTTCTATTATTAATGAGTGATTTCTATATAACTCTAAATATTTGACGAGGCTAAAGATGTACTCAAATCTTAAATAAGAACAAATCTTATCCTTGAACCAAAAATTAGGGGCAAAGCTTATAAGAGGGACAAAAGCGGGTTGTCTTCAGATTTCATAAATACATGTAAGAAATTGGTAAACTTTTATATAGATAAATCTATATGATTAATAACTAGCTCATTCAAAGCCTAAAATACTCAATCATTTATTTATTTTTCTTGATAAAATCATTATTTATTCTCTAGATTCTTAACATCATTTGGTGTGAACTTGGGCATATGCAACATCACCAGTGTAGAACTCTAGGGTATGGTGCTTGGGCTGATATTAGCCCGCCATTTGGGTTTGAGCAAAGTTATCTAGGAAGCATATTTTCTCTGTGCTGTCCAGCATTGTTCACGGGCTTCTGTTGAGTTTCACACATGCAGACGTGTGATTTTAGCGATTCATATAATTTATGTCGTATCATATTGCGGATGTGCAGCCCGTACATCAGTTCAGGGAGGTTAACACCTGCGTCGACATTGTAGCCAAGAACGGCTTCTAAGAATAGGTGGGCTTCTAAGAATAGGTGGATGTCGCAACCGGATCGCGTACGGATCCTTAAAATAGTTGTTAAATTGGAGTTCGCCACCAAGTTTATTTAATTGGGAAAACATGGAAAAACCCGTTTTATTAAAAAAAATGGTCTTTGAAACCAGATTGAGTTCGGAGTCGATTATGCATATTAAGGGATGGATTTAATCCTACGCACCCTAGTACACCCGTCCTTACCTACCTTAATTGATTTGTGCAAATTATTAATAACCTTTCAAAATATTTATTTTTATATTTTTTATTTACAACAAAATTTTAAAAAAATTGAGGAACACCAAGCGTCACAACTCAGGTGTTCAAAATACTGTGTTAACAAACCGCGACTTAAATTAACAATTTTATTCAAAATACAATATTTCACAAATAAGTAACAAATTTAAACTAAATATATGAAAATGAAAATCTCTTATGAATTATAAATATTTACAAATAAGATAAAAATTTATTTTAATATTTTTTACGAAATAAAATAAAATATAAAAGAGAACATACTTTTAAAGAAAATTTGGAACATCAAGCGTCACAACCAAGATGTTAATATTGAATTAACAAGCCATCATGACTAAATTAACATTTGAAATAAAATATTTCCTAAAGAAATGATTATTTAAATTAAATAAAATATCTCATAAAAGAATTTACAAATAAGACAAAAATTATGAAAAATTTAAATTTGACTTGACAGGTTCGAACGCCTTACGTATCCTTCCTGTAATGGGGAATTCAAAGTCACGTAGTTCTAAAAATAATTGTATATTGATGGGTTGATCGATTATTTTAATTTTGAAAAGAAATTTTGAATATCAAGCTGTCAGCTAAAATATTCCAGGAATATAGGATTAATAAGTCGTCAATCTTAATTATTTTATTAAAAAAAAAAACAATTTATCGATTAATTTACTCAAATCCCTTTTTAGTAAAGCAAGCTATTCTAGTATTTATTCAAACCCAAATTGTATAAAATATTTTTTATTTTATATTTTAGACCTAAACTAACCCAAACCCAAACAAGCCCAGCTCAAAAAATAAATACTAATCTAACAAATAAACATTAATCCAAACGAAGGAACCTAAAATCCAATCCAACAAAAACAAAAATAAAATAACACTAACATTAAAATAGAAATAAAATAAAATAAAACTAAAATTTCCTATTATTCTAACCCCAATTTTACCTAGCTTAACTTAATTTTACTTACCTAATTCTACCCTTTCCCATTCCCTCTGCACACACACAGTACACACACACACAAAACATAAACACATCCTACCCCCTCCACACATACACACGGACATATACACACAAACACTTTCACACGCACACACAAAAAATGAGAAAAGACAGAACGAGAGAGAGAACGAAAGGCCGAGAGAGGGATGGAAGAGATCGCTGTAGCACTAAAGAGGCGCGCCGTGGACGTGCTCGTGGTGTGGCTAGCATGCGCGCCAGCCAGCGGGCGCAGGAGGGTCGCGGTTGGCGCTGAGGAGCACGCCGCGACAGACAAGGCTCCTGAGCGGTGGCGGGGTTCACTCCACTCAGACCGACAAGCATCAGACCGAAGAAGGGGAGGGGTCGCTGATCTGAGGCGGAAATTTGAGCGGCTGGAGGCTTCTGCTGGTTTCCACTGGAGGGCAGTGCGGAGGCGAAGATCGAAGGAAAGTGGCGTTTCAGACTTAAGGTGGAGAGGATGGCCGTGCAAGGGGTGATGATGATGGTGTTTTGAGAGGAACTCGCGCGAGCATGGGTTCGCGTGGCGTGGGCTAGGCGGCGAGGTTGGAAGTGTTGCGGCTTGAGTCCACTGAACAGGTGGAGCTCACGCGATGGCCGATCACGGCCGGGTGGGTTGCAGGAAGAGATCCTGGGCTCAGGAGATCGTAAAGGCCAGTGGACGTGGTGGCTTTCGTGAGAAGAGGAGGTCACATGGTGGCTATGGGGTTCGATGGTGATAAGGTTTCATGGAGTATTGAGGGGATGATGATGATGTTTCATGAGTATTGAGGGATGATGATGATGTTTCATGGAGGGAGGCCCCGTGATGCAAAGGAGAGGGGAAGTGATGATGACGTGATGGAATGAAGATGTGAGGCCGTGGTGGTGGGGAACCGGCCTCTCCCTTTTCCTCCTCTTTTTTTTGTAAAAAAAAAATTTCCAAATGATGATGACACACCGCTTCCGTTATTCACCTGTTCTTTTTTTTCTTTTTTTGGCTGCGGATTGTGCTTGAGAATTGTTCTACCTTTCTTCTAATGCTAGCTGATTTGTAACAAATTGTCAAATTTTTGGTTTTTTGATCTTTCTTGCTGATGGTTCCTTTTTGTTCTTTTTGAAGTGGTATCATTTTTTTTTTTTGTGTTCCTTGTTATGGTGGTTTTATGCCTCTCCCCCTAAATTTTGCCCTCTCCCTGATTCCCCTCTCTTCATGTATCCAGCTCATCCACCGAAAGAGAATTTGTCACTTTGCAACCAAATGATGATGCCCACTATGATTGACCTTTCTCCCATCTCCATGGCTCCACGAGTCCATAGTTCATTTTGCAGGACGGAATTTGGCAGGAATGAAAAAATTAGAGTCGTGATCTTTGCCTCCCCTTTTTATTTTATCTTTTATTATTATTTGTAAAACAAAATGCAATGGACTTGTAATGGATTGGATTTTTTTTTTTATTCATTTTTATGCACATGAACAAAAATTTAAAACCATGGTAAATGAATAGAAAAATTAAACTGAATTGGATTACACACAACAAAGAACTATAGACAAGACTTGAAATGGTTTGCAATTTCACTCATCAAATAAAAATTACCAACATGAGTCTATAAATGAGCAACACTTCTAAAATATGCTAGCAAAATTTTTGTTTTTGTTTTATGGGTCGGACAAATTGTGTTCACATTGCCCCTCTTTACTTATTTCTTATGATAGAATATGAAAAACCTAAATTTTCATATTGTCTTCATAAGGAATGAGTAAAGACATGAACATTGATTTTGTTCGGCAATGCATGAAATGCAAATGCAAGAAAGATTAAATTCTAACTTTGAAAAAGTCTAAACATTCAAGAAAATCACATGCAAACTATGCAATTCAAATCACCTATGTATGAATCATGCAAAGAAAAGACACTAACTAATTTGACACAAATTCACAAATGACAAGAAATGTAAAAACCAACAGAAATTTAGGAAATTCAAAGGTTGATGGGGTTAAGAAATTCACAGCTTGACAAGATTGACAGGAATTTAAAAAGCCTTGTGACCAACCCAACCGGTCCACAAACAATAGGGAAATTAAAAGATGGCAATTGAGGCCGACATGAAATGGCAATTGAGGCCGATTTTAAAGTAAATGGTTGCAATCTTGAGGCCGACGAAAATAATGGCAATCTGAGGCCAACTGAAATGTAAATTGGCAATTCTAGGTCGACGAAAAATAAAGCGGCATGAAAATAAAGCCAATTCTAGGCGACTTAAATGTAAATTGGTGGCAATTGAGGTCGACTTGAAAATAAATTGGGTTGAAGGCCGATATAAAAATAAAGTGGCAATTTAGGCCAACTCTGAAATGTAAATTGGAATCTAGGCCGACTAAAAGTAAATGGTGGAATCTGAGGCGAGATGAATGTAAATTGGCAATCTGAGGCCGACTGAAAGTAAATTGGCAATTCTTAGGCCGAAGAAAATCTTGGTCTTAGGCCGAATGAAAGTGGGATCTAGGCGAATGAAGTAAATTGGCAATTGAGGCGATGAAAAGTAAATGGAATCTAGGCCTGACTGAAGAAATTGGCAATTTGAGGCCGACTGAAAATGTAAATTGGCAATCTGAGGCGACAGGAAAATAAATTGGTTTAGCGACCGAATTAATTGCAAATCTCAAGCCGACTGAAAGTAAATGGCAATTGAGGCCAATTGAAAAGTAAATGGTGGAATCGAGGCCGACGAAAAGTAAATGGTGGCAATATGAGGCCGACTAAATGTAAATTGGCAATTGAGGCCGACCGAAAAATAAATTGGTGGAATCTTAGGCCGATAGGAAAGTAAAGGGAATTGAGGTCACCTGAGAAATTTGCAATCTGAGGCCACGAAATGTAAATTGGCAATCTTAGGCCGACAGGAAAGAGTGGATCTTAGGCCGATTGGAAGTAAATTGGCAATCTAGGCCGACTGAAAGTAAATTGGTGGATCTGAGGCCGACTGAAAATAAATTGGCAATCTAGGCCGACTAAAGTAAATTGCACTGAAAATAATGATTTGCACTCTTTCTTTTTTTTGTTATATGCAAAAGTCATGAATTTATCACTCATTGGAGTTTATTTCAGACACATTGAAGAATTAACTTATCCAAATCAAGCAAACCTCGAGGAAGACTTTAACCGATCAAACTCGTAATTCTTGAGCTAGACTTTCTGCACAAGTAAAGTTTCCTTCTTTCTGTAACTTTACCCACTTCTTTCCATTCTTTCTTCTTTTCTCTTTTCCCTTTTAAAGGATGATGATTGCTTTCTGCCAAGCTTAGTTAAAGCTTCTGAATTCTCTTGGTGTGATGCTAGTCATTGATGTATTGCTATAAACATTGTTAGGTTGTATAATTTAAACTTAAATATATCCTACTTGAGACATCATAAATAAACATGCATTCAAAGAGAAAGTGGAAGAATTAACTGAATGGACATATTTATTGCTTGGTGTATTGGATGACAAAATATTTGGAAGAGACAACCACAAAAATGAAAGATAGGATTGTGAAAGACATGAAAATTTTGCCCCAGTTTGGGTTCTTTGTGGCTCATTCAATTGATTTTCGCAGCAAATTGGATGCTATAACCATTGCTTCCATTGTTAAGCCTTCAATCTTTCCTTTTCGCCCCTAGCTTCAGCCCCAGCTGCTTTGCTCTGAGGATGAACTTATCACCAAAATTGCCCCAGTGTAGATTGCTTGAGATGATGCTTTGCTCTAACTTTTGCTTAGGCCGCTCTTTGAGTTTTCGACCTAACGAGCTCTTTTTTTGTTTTGCCCTAATTTTTGCTTAGGCGCTCTTTCGAGTTTTCAACCTAACGGGTATTTTTCTCTCTTTTTTTTTAAGCATCTTTTCAAGCATAAAACCTTTTGACTTGGATTCAGTGTTGATTGGTTTAGGCAATTCTTGTCCATCCATGTTTTGCAAAATCAATGCCCCACCTGAGATGCTTGTTTGACAATGTAAGGACCCTCATAACTCGGAGCCCATTTTCCCCGTGCGTCCTCCTGGTTTGGGAGAATTTTCTTCAGAACCAAATCTCCCAATAAAAATCTCTAGGACGAACTTTCTTGTTAAAAGCTTTGGCCATCCTACTTTGGTACAATTGGCCATGACAAATAGCTGCCAATCTTCTTTCTTCTATCATGTTCAACGTCACATCGAGCCTTCACCCATTCAGATTCTTCTAGTTCACCTCCATTAGAACCCTTAATGATGGGATTTCCACTTCTATGGGGGATAGAGCTTCTGTCCATATACCAAGTGAGAAGGGAGTCATCCCTGTGTCGATCGTATGTTGGTACGATACATGTAAAGCATATGGCAGCATCTCATGCCAATCTTTGTAATTCACAACCATTTTGGCGATGATTTTCTTGATGTTCTTATTTGCAGCCTCACCTGCCATTCATCTAAGGTCTGCAAGGAGCGATTGTGGTGCTTGATTTTGAAAGTCTTGAAAATTTCTGAACTTCGGCACCATTGAGATTAGGAGCATTGTCTGTGATGATTCTTTCTGAAATTCCATATCTACAGATAATGTCCCTTTTGATGAATCTAAGAAACACCTTCTGTGTATACCGGCATATGAGCAGCTTCCACCCATTTAGTGAAATAGTCTATTGCCACCAAAATGAAGCGATGACCATTGGATGCTTTAGGATTAATTGAGCCGATCACATCCATGCCCCACATCGAGAAAGGCCAGGGAGATACCATGTTGTGTAATGGAACTGAGGAGCATTGATTCGGTCTGCATATATTTGGCATTTGTGGCACTTCCGAACATGATTGATAAATCATTCTCCATGGTGGACCAGGAATAACCACTTAGGATTTTGCGTGCCATCATGTGTCCATTGGCATGAGTTTGCAAATTCCTTCATGGACTTCAGTCATGATTATTCGAGCTTCATGAGCATCTACACATCTAAGGAGAGTGGTGTCATGATTCCTCTTGTAAAGGACTTCACCATTCAGGAAAAAGGACATAGTCATCGGATTGTCTTCTTGCTTATCTCATTTGCCCAGCTTGGGTATTCTCCCTTTTGAATATACTGTTGATATCATGATACCATGGTTGACCGTCCTGGTTCAGCTTCTACATTACCACAGGATACTGGTTCATCTTGTACCTCTACATGGATAGGTTGGACATTGGTGTGGACTTCCAATTTAGTCATTACAACCAAAGTCGCCAATGCATCCGCATATTGGTTCTTGTCTCGAGTTAAGTGAGAAAATGATATATCATCAAAGTGCTTAATTAGTTGAGACAAGTGCTTTTGATAAGGTACCAATTTGGGATCCTTTGTACGCCATTGTCCATTAACTTGGTAGATTATGAGTGCCGAATCTCCAAAGACTTTTAGTTCTTTGATTCCCAAGTCAATTGCCACTTGCAAACCATTTGCACATGCTTCATACTCTGCAATGTTGTTGGTACATTCAAAATCTAATTTGATGGAGATTGGACTCGTTTTCCAGTGGTGACTACGATAGCTCCTATTCCACATCCATTCATGTTGACAGCCCATCAAAGTACATCTTCCATGTATTCTCCTCTTCTACATCTTCTTTTTCCACCACCAATACCGCTCAGGAAACTCTGTGGTGGGTTGTCCATCCTCCAAAGGGTTTTCGGCTAAGTGATCAGCAATTGCACCTCCTTTGACAGACTTTTGAGTCACATACTTGATATCAAATTCTACAGGATCACTTGCCATTTTGACATTCTCAATGACACATGAGGACTATCAAATATGTATCTCAATGGATCCATTCGAGAGATTAACCAAGTAGTGTAGTATAACATGTATTGCCTTAGCCTTTTAGAGGCCCATGCTAATGCACAACAGGTTTCTCAATTGCCAAATAGCGGGATTCAAAGTCATTAAACTTCTTGCTAGAATAAATAGCTTGTTCCTTCTTTCCATACTCATCATATTGTCCCAACATTGCCCCAAGTGACGTGGGCAACATGAGGTACAATATTAGAGGACGACCTGGTATAGGTGGGGTCAAAATTGGAGGTTTTATTAAATAAGCCTTTATTTTGTCAAAGGCTTCTTGGCACTCTTCGTTCCATCTCTCAGGTTGATGTTTTGTAACAGCTTGAATATCGGTCACAAGTGCTAGTCAAATTGGCAATGAATCTAGCAATGTAGTTGAGCCTCCCAAGAAAACTTCTCACTTCCTTTTCGGTTCGGAGTCGGATCTCTGGTATCGCCTTTACTTTGTCTGGATCTACCTTTATCCCCTCTTGCAATGAATCTGAGCAATTTCCCTGAGATGCTCCAAAGACACATTTATTCGGGTTCAGCAAGCTTATTTTTCTGAGCCTTTCAAACAACTTTTGTAGAACCTTACATGACTTTCTCCCTCTTTAGACTTGGCGACCATGTCATCCACATACACTTCAATCTCTTTATGCATCATGTCATGGAATAATGCAACCATGGCACGTTGGTAGGTGGCACCATTTTTCAATCCGAATGGCATGAATTGGATAATGTTTCCAGGCGTTATGAAAGTAGTTTTTCCTTTGTCGTGAACGTCCATAGGAATCTGATTATACCCTGAGTACCCATCCATAAATGAAAAGCGGTGATTTCCAGCTGTATTATCGACTAGGACATCAATGTGAGGGAGTGGAAAATCGTCTTTTGGGCTAGCTTTGTTTAGATCCCATAATCCACGCACATTCTAACTTTTCCATCCTTTTTAGGCACGGGCACAATGTTAGCCACCAGTCAGTGTGTCTTGACACCTCCAAAAATCCGGCCTCTAGCCTTTCACCTCCTCTTTTATTTTCAATGACATTTTAGGCCGCATCCTTCTCAACTTTTGCTTTTCCGCAGCTTCCGCATATAAAGGGATCTTATGTGAAGCTATTTCTGGATCCAGCCCCGGCATATCATGGTAGGACCACGCAAAGACATCCAGGTATTCCTTGAACAATGCAATCATTTTTGAGCGTTTCTGATTTTCCACTATTTTCAGCTCCTTTTTCTCTTCTTCATGCCCATGTTAATCAACTCGATCACCTCATTGTCTAAGTCAAATCCCTTTTCTGGATGTTCCAGGAGTTCAAAATTGCCCAACAATTTCTTGATCTTCATCAGATTCATGGCTATCACAATCAATTGCAGGAGAACCAATTGATGAGTTTTCAAATTCCCTTTCATGAGGCAAAATTTCTATAGCATTTAGATTCCTGAAAGCAATTGTGGTGGGTTGGAAGGCCAAAACAAATAGTGGAAAAATGCAAAATAAAATAAGAAAAATAAAAATTAATGAGCTAAAAATGATGATAAAGAGAAAGCAAATAGAGGACTGAACAAGGAGAATGAAAGACACCAAGAAATATAAAAATACTGGATAAGAAATAAAGATGCTGAATAAACACACAAGTTTATTTATGATGTCTTCAAGTAGCATAAATAAAAGCATAAATAGTCTTTATGATACAACACAAATAATTACTTTGCAGCAATAACATCAATCACTTGTTCACAGTCATTAGCATTTCATCATTGTTGGCAGCATAAATCTTGTTGCTCTCTTCAGTTGTCTTATGTCCAAGGTGTTGATGGTAGAACGGAGCAAGGGGATGAACTTTTCCACCTGTAATCACTTTAGCTGGACTAGGAAATGTCTCCTTCAAGTGAGGGATCTGCTTTATTTTCTTCTCATGTTTCTCCTGTTGGAGGGCCATAGCATCCATTTCCTCTTCTAACGGTGCATTATATCCCAAACCAAATCGATTAGGTTTCTTGGAGAAATATAGGTACTCTAATACCTTGCAACTGTGGTCCTAACCCCTTACCATGTAGGTATCCATTCTTAGCCATGATATGAGCCACTATTTGATCAACATTCTGCATTATGGACCCACTGCATTCATATCCAGGCTTCACCAACTCCAGGCTATGCCACAAGTTATTGTCTATCGACTCCACATTCTCCACATATGGTAGTGTACTGGTTTGGATACAATGATGTCCCTTTCTCCATGGATTGTGACAACTGATCCATTCTCAATATATTTAACCTTTTGATGCAAGGTTGAAGGACAGCACCAGATATCATTAATCCATGGTCTTCCTAGCAACATGTTATAATCTGAGCCAATCTCCATCACCTGAATAACACTTCTGATTTGCTTGGCCCAATCTTAGTGGCAACACCACCTCACCTAGAATGTTTTTCGTAGCTCCATCAAAAGCTTTTACAACCATCACTTGAGGTGATATATCATCCACACTCATTGATAGTTGTTTCAAAGTGGACAGTGGTAATACATTTAACCCTGATCCTCCATCAATAAGGACTCTAGGCACTATGTGGCCTTTGCATTTGAGGGTTATATGTAGAGCTTGTGGGTTAGCCCGTGATACCACTTCTTCATGTGATCATATTGACACGTTTGCTCCATTGGATCCACCATACTTATCATGTTCTCCAATGAAGTGTCGGTCTTGACATAGGCTTCCTTCAGGACCTTCAATATTGCCTTTTGATGAGATTTTAGGGACAAGATTAGTGACAGAGATATTCTAGCAGGAGTCTTCTTTAATTGTTCCAGAATATCATACTCGCTCTGTTTCATGATTTTAAGGAACTCTTCTTCCTTCCTCTTTCTTTTTTTCAACTCTAACCTTTTTCAATACTCCCTTCATCAACAAATTTCCCTTTTTCCAACTCCTTGGGTCCATACACCCTTCCACTTCTTGTTATTCCTTTTACCTCCATGACACTTGGTCACTTCCTCACCTCCTTGAGCTTTTGAGGTTTCCCCTATGTCACTTTTCATTTCAACCTTGGTCTCATAATTCCAAGGTACGGCATGTGTGTCCTCATACACAAAGGGTGTCGGTTTCTTCACAGTGATCACTACCTTTCTCTTCTGCCTTATTAGCCCAAGGCATCGAAACAAAACGTTCGATCACATTCACCTCCTCAAGGACATTTCGTTTCTTTTTTGCTTGTATAACACCCAAGTTAAGCAATCCCTGGACATGAACCTTGAAATCCCAACAGTCCCTCAATATCATGCCCCAGACTTCCACAATGGTATGCACAACTTGATTCCACATCATATTTCTCATTCTCTTTTATCAGAGTAGGTGCCTGTTATATTGTAACCAGCTTCCTTCAAGCCGATAAAAATTTCTGCATAGGGGTTTGAAGATTCAAAACCTTCTTGATCAGTGGTTCTTCTACCTCCAGCATTTACTCGACCTCCTCCTTCATGATTTGGAATTGGATTATGGACAATATCTGTTTTGACTCTTTTGAAAATCCAACCTCCCACAAGCAATTAGCTTCTTCACCGCCGTCTTGAAACCTTCACAATCCTCGATGGAATGTCCTGCGATGTCCATATGATATTTGCAAGTTAAGTTCGGGTTATACCAAGCTGGGTATGGTGGTTCTAATGGATCAGGATATGCCGATGAGATGAGCATCAACTAGTCGTTGAAAAAGACGAGCATTTGAGATGGATAGTTTCGGAAGGTGGTAAGTTTGGGAATCGAGAACGACTTTGGTTTTGGGTATTAGGCCGTGGTGTTGTGGTATTTGGGTGATTTTGAGGATGTATGGTTGGGTTATAGGTGTATGTTGGGCGAGTTGGTTGGTATGGGCGTATATGGATGTTATTAACTTGAGGTTGGGAGTATGGAATTGTATTTGCATTTGGAGTGCTTGGTATAGTGGGTAAGGAGGGATGGATGGTATTTGGATCTTGGGCGTGTCGAGGTATATCTTGGAATGAAAGTTGCTGACCTTGCACATAACTTACTTCCGCCTCTTTTTCCCTAGGGCCGTCCTCTTCTCGTGTCCTCATTGCTCATAGGAAGTTTCCAGCTTTTAGCCAAACTCTCAATTCTTTCACCTACTACTAGAAAAATCTTTGTATGCTGCTCCTGCCATTGTCCCAATATAAGGAGATCCTAAGGTCCCCAAAAAGTACGAACACATTTCAGAAGGGATGAGTGGCGGTTGCACTTAGCAACTAAAGTTCTCCATCTTTGAGCATATTGTTTAAATCATTCCTCCTTCTTCCTTTGCATTGTGCTTAATTGCTCACTGTGGGTGCTATTTCCATGTTGAACTTGTACTGACTCATGAATTGATCAACCAATTTCTCCAACAGGAAATTTTAGAATGGTCTTACTGAATATACCATTCTAAGCAGGACCACTTAAGCTTTCATGGAAAAAGCTAATGAGAAACTTCTCATCTTTGGACCATATCGCCATTTGGTGCACAGGACTCTTCAAATGGAACAAAGGATTGCCCGTCCCATCATATTTTGAGAAGTCGGGAACCTTGAAGTCTTTGGGAACTATCAGATCTACAGGAGGACATAGTTGCTCAATTTCCACATAGCCATAGGTGTTAGGTCCTTGAATGGCCTTAATTTGATCTTGAATCTTCTTCATCCATTCTTCTGAATTTGTCTTTATTCACCTCTGACCTATTCTCTAGGAAAATGGTTGTTTTTGGATGACAACATGAGGTGGCTCCCAACGGGGTAGCATGTGCCTGCCCAGGATGAATGTTCTCTAATGGGATAGCCTTCCCCAATTGGGATCACCAATGGCATTGTTGGTGGTGGCTTCCATGAAGGTTATTCAGAATTTCATTCTCCGTCACCCTTGAGTGACATTTACAGCCACATTTGATGTTCCCCATGGCTACCATTGCAGTGCTTGGTTCTACCCTATTTACCAAGTCACTATGTCTCGTTTGGATTAGCTTAATAAATCCAGGATTCCTTCATGGCTCTCATCATTTCTTCCATCTTTGCTTGGTTATTTGACATTTCATTCAATTCCCTCTCACTTGCATCAACTTCCATGCTCAAATTTTTACTTGGTCAGAAGCATTTTCCTGGTTCATGATTACCACCACCATCTTAGTCCGAGCTCTGTATTGTGAATACGAGTTAGATCGGTATCTTCCTTCCTTGGGCGCCCAATTGTGACAGCTTTTTGTTAGAAGAAAAGAGAAAAAGAATTAGTGAAAAGATAAAAATATTGCAATTTGTTAGAAGCGCAAATATATCTGCTTGACGTGAGTATCTTTGATGATAACTGTTTCCAAGAACGTCTCGTTCAAAGGTACTAAGTTATAGCTATTGCCATGAGACCAACACAATGCAAAGAAACAAACATTCTTTTATTTATCATTTGTCACAATCATCATTTTTCATACAACCATTCAAAAGGAAATACATCATAAATGTCAATATGCTACCCAAACAGAAAAGCCTTTATGTGTCTTCAACGTCTTCCCGCGATTATTTGCTTCATTCTCCCAATCAAGTCCTTACAATAGCCAACAAAGCGCTAATTTCAATTGGGGTTTCAAAAGGGATGATTTCCGCTCAGCCAGCTTTAAGTGTCTGGAACGTCTTCTATTGCCGCATTAGCCAACCCTGAAGTTCGAAAGCGAATCTTCAACTCATGAATGACATGATCTTGGTGTTGCACCTCAAGATCCAAATTTGCAACTTTTTCCTTTTCTCTCCTAGGGCAGCTTGATACTTCAGGATCTCATTTTTCATGTGTTGATTTAATTTCACTTCCTCTGATATTCCTTGTTCATTTCTTCTATTTGTTGCTTCATTTGTTCCTTTTCGCCAGCGCCCTCCAGATCTTGGCCTTTCGAGTAGCTCCTTTAGTTGCTGATTTCAGTTATTGCCATATCACGTTCTTGCCTTCGAAGCTTTAGTTCTTTATTGGCAGCTTCAAACATTCTTTGGTCTTTACCATGTGCTCCTGCCCATTTTTAGCCTTTTACGGTCCCTTCTAATCTGATCTTTTTCAGCAATTTCTCGCTTTAAAGTTGCATAATCATGTTGAGCGTTTTTCAACTCGAACTCCACTTGTACCTTTTCTTGTTTAGCCTTGTCCAACCTTTCTTTCATTTCTTTGATTTCTTCATTTTCATCAGAATGCAAGGCCGATGTCTTGTCAGGATAATTGTTGTCAAGATTCTGAATGGCAACTTGACCTCTTGAGCCCTACTTTTCACCCATTGGCGGTAATTTTCTTTTACCGCATAGCTCCTAACTCCCAATTCTTTTCCTTTTTGACATTGTTCCAAGCAAATTTGACCTTCGTAGTAGGCTAATGTCATGGGAATCTAGGTAATAAAGGACAAATGGAGTAATTGGAGCTTGGAAGGCGGCCCCATCATGGTAACCAAGCTGGCGCAACACCAATGCTTGGATTGTAATTTATACACCCTCGAGTACCCATAAAGGGTACATTTGGAAAGTCTCGCACTTGTAAATCAAGGTCTGCCCATCTTCCCACCAAGGGTACCATCGGATCACCTTTTCATTCAATTTAACCAGGTCTTCAGCTTTCTCCGCCCACTTTCCTCTGATACGATGCATTTTTAGATCATCAAGGGACAAGATGCCTTGTAATTTCTTTGGAAGATATGTGCGGAACCCACACATATAGTATTGGTAAACAACACAAAATTCTCTTACCATTCCTCTCATGACAAAAATCCAAGGAACAGGAGACATCTTGTAGGAGGCTTAACAGGATTGTGACCATGAAACTTTCTAGCAAGGAACACATCAATTGCTAAAATCTATGAAACCTCAATATCAGGAAACAAGACGGTGCCATAAATGGTGAGGGTCAACACATTGAAAGTGTCCCAATCTTCGGCTTGAGCTAAGCGTGCAAATGCTTCTCCAAATAATCTCTTGTGAATCCCTTTGTTCCATTTCTACATTTCTGGGCTTCATGCAAATTTCTTACATTTACCTTTAGGACATTTGCTATAGTGTGCAAAGAAGCATAATGTCCTTGGTAATTGTAAGGTTTTTCTCCTTTAGCGAAACCCAGGATTCGTTCAAATTCTTCAAGGGTTGGTGCCAATTGAAAATCTTGAAAGGTGAAGCATTGAGTGGAGGATCATACACTGGGCCAATGCTGATTGCCTCTACCTGTATTTCCACTTCTAATAAACTCAAGACTTTTCCATATTTTCTGTGAGAGAAAGACGTTGGTGTTTCAAAACTGACTCAAGGATCTCAGGCTTTCTGTTCAGGTTTCTTGGTTTTGAGTTGCAAAGTCTTTTTCAATTTCTCTTCATGATTGTTTGGTCTCATGTTTGCTTCCATTTTTAGATACTCACAACAAGACTTCAATATGGTTCTTAACAAACTTGCTGTAGCAACGAAGAAAAAGTGAGTTTTTTATTATATAAAAAAGGCAATAAACACTTGCATGTTAAGAAAGAATAAATAAATTAATTAATCATGTTAAAGAACTTATATACACAAAATAAATAAATTAATCAATTAAAGAAAAGGTATGCTCCCTTTGTGTCCTATTTGAGGTAAAATATGGGTGTCAGAACTGGTCCTATGGTTGTTCTATTTTGTGAGCACTTTACCAGGTAGGTCTATGATCTCAGGATTTAACCTTTAGAGTTAAAGGCTCATTTGGAATGTTATCCCCAAGAGGAGGTGACCGCTAGATGTAGGACATTCACGAAGAGTCACACTCAGACGAGATTTTCGCAATAACCAAAGAGGATGTACATCCAAAATGGCTACCACTACACAATCTCTTACCTATCTCAAGTTGCACTAAGACCCGGTATAGGGCCCCACTCGTGTGTGATAAATGTGTGAGTGTTGTGTGTGAAGGGAGCATACAAACCTGGAATCCTATAACTACCCATGGTAAAATACCTTCAAAATATACAAACAACAAATATACAAAACAATAGTCGCCTACCTAAAGTTTTCACAAAAAAACAATAAAAGTCGTCTACCTTATGATTGTCACAAAGAATAAAAAATGCTGACAAAATTCTAGCATAAAAAGAAAATAACAAGATAAAATATAAAATAAATAAATAAATAAAATAAATAAAATAAACTAAAAAGAAGTTATAATAATGTGCACAATCAATTATTTAGGCTTGACTCTCAAATAAGTCCAGTGAGTCGCCATCTGCGCAAACCTGATTTGACCTACGGCGAAATAGTTGTTAAAATTGGAAGTCGCCACCAAGTTTATTTAAATTGGGAAAACATGGAAAAACCCGTTTTATTAAAAATTTGGGTCTAAGATTTAGTTTAAAATTTTATGACGGTTATGCATAAGGGAGGTATGGATTTATCCTACGCACCCTAATACACCGTCCTGTACGGTACCTTAATTGATTTGTGCAAATTATTAATAACCTTTCAAAATATTCATTTTTATATTTTTATTTACAACAAAATTTTAAAAATATTGAGGAACACCAAGCCTCACAATGGTGTTCAAATACGTGTTAACAACCTTTACCTAAATTAACAATTTTATTCAAAATACAATATTTCACAAATAAGTAACAAATTTAAACTAAATATATGAAAATAAAAATCTTTTATGAATTATAAATATTTACAAATAAGATAAAAATTTATTTTAATATTTTTTACGAAAGTAAAATAAATATAAAAGAGAACATACTTTTAAAGAAAATTTGGAATATCAAGCTTCACAACCAGATGTCGAATATTGAGTTAACAAGCCATCATGGCTAAATTAACATGAAATAAAATATTTCCTAAAGAAATGATTATTTAAATTAAATAAAATATCTCATAAAAAATTTACAAATAATACGAAAATTATGAAAATTTAAATTTGACTTGACAGTGGATCGAATCGCCCTCCTACGTATCCTTCCGTATGGGGAATTCAAAGTCACGTAAGTTCTGTAAAATAATTGTATATTGATGGGTTATTTTATTATTTTAATTTTGAAAAGAAATTTTGTATCATTTAGCGAAATATTCCAGAATATAGGATTAACAAGTCGTTATTATTAATTTTATTAAAAAAAAACAATTTATCAATTAATTTACTCAAATCCCTTTTTAGTAAAGCAAGCTATTCTATATTTATTCCAATTAATTGTAAAAAATATTTTTTATTTTATATTTTAGACCTAAACTAACCCAAACCCAAACAAGCCCAAAAGCTCAAAAATAAATACAAACTTGAACAAATAAACCTGAATCCAAACGAAGGAACCTAAAA